>JAUIMM010002617.1:0-346740 GCA_031769625.1 Taudactylus pleione | reverse complement strand
AACACATTCTATACTATGTAGCACTATACACCATATTCTATACTATGTACCACTATAAAGCTCTACAACATATTATATACTATGTACCTCTACACACCATATTCTATACTATGTACTTCTATACACCATATTCTAAACTGTGTACCACTATACACCATATTCTATACTATGTACCACAATACACCATATTCTATACTATTTACCACTATATACCATATTCTATACTATATACAGCTCTACACCACATTCTATACTATGTACCACTATACATCTCTACACCATATTCTATGCTATGTATCACTATACACAACACTCTATACTATGCACCACTGTACAGCTATACACATGATTCAATACTATATACCACTATACACCCTATTGTATACTATGTACCACTATACAGCTCTACACCATATTCTATTCTATGTACCACTATACAGCTCTACTCCATATTCTAGAATATGTACCACTATACACCATATTCTATACTATGTACATCTATACACCATATTCTATACTATGTACCACTATACACCATATTCTATACTATGTACCACTATACATCTCTACACCATTTTCTATGCTATGTATCACTATACACAATACTCTATACTATGCACCACTGTTCAGCTGTACACCATATTCTATACTATATACCACTATACACCCTATTGTATACTATGTACCACTATACAGCTCTACACCATTTTCTATTCTATGTACCACTATACAGCTCTACACCATATTCTAGACTATGTACCACTATACACAACATTCTAGACTATGTACCACTATACACCATATTCTATACTATGTACCATTATACAGCTCTAAATCACATTCTATACTATGTACCACTATACACCGCATTCTATACTATGTACCATTATAGAGCTCTACACCACATTCTATACTATGTACCACTATACACCATATTCTATACTATGTACCACTATACAGCTCTACACCACATTCTATACTATGTACCACTTTACACCATATTCTATGTACCACTATACACCACATTCTAGACTATGTACCACTATACACCATATCTTATACTATCTACCATTACACACCACTTTCTATACTATGTAGCACTATACACCATATTCTATACTATGTACCACTATACACCATATTCTTTACTATGTACCTCTATACACCATATTCTATACTGTGTACCACTATACACCATATTATATACTATGTACCACAATACACCATATCCTATACTGTTTACCACTATATACCATATTCTATACTATATACCATATTTTATACTATGTACCACTATACAACACATGCTATACTATGTAGCTCTATACACCATATTCTATACTATGTACCACTATACACCATATTCTATACAATGTACCACAATACACCATATTCTATACTATGTACCACTATACATCTCTACACCACATTCTATACTATGTTCCTCTATACCCCATATTCTATACTATGTACCACTATACACCATATTCTATACTATGTACCACTATACAGCTCTACAACACATTCTATACTATGTACCTCTACACACCATATTCTATACTATGTACCACTATACACCATATTCTATATGATGTACCACTATACAGCTCTACACCACATTCTATACTATATACCACTTTAAAGCTCTACACCATACACCACTATACACCACATTCTATACTATGTACCACTACACCACATTCTATACTATGTACCACTATGTACCACTATATACCGCATTCTATACTATGTACCACTATGTACCTCTATACACCATATTCTATACTATGTACCACTATCCACCATATTCTATATGATTTACCACTATACAGCTCTACACCACATTCTATACTATATACCACTATACACCACATTCTAGACTATGTACTACTATACACCATATTCTATACTATGTACCATTATACAGTTCTTCACCACATTCTATACTATGTACCACTATACACCATATTCTATACTATTTACCTCTATACACCATATTCTATACTATATACCACTATTAACCATATTCTATACAATGTACAACTATACACCATATTCTATATGATATACAACTATACAGCTCTACCCCATATTCTGTACTATGTATATAACACTATACACCATATTCTATACTATGAACCACTATACATCTCTACACCATATTCTATACTATTTACCACTATACACCATATTCTATAATATGTACCACTATAAACCTCTACACTATATTCTATGCTATGTACCACTATACAGCTCTACACCACATTCTATACTATGTACAACTGTTCAGGCCTACACTGTATTCTATACTATATACTACTATAGACCACATTCTATACTAAATACCTCTATACACCATATTCTATAGTATGTAGCACTATACACCACATTCTATACTATGTACCACTATACAGCTGTACACCATAATCTATACTATGTACCACTATACACCATATTCTGTACTATGTACCACTATTCAGCTCTACACCTCACTCTATACTATGTACCGCTATACATCATATTCTGTGTACCACTATACACCATATTCTAGACTTTGTAACACTATACACCATATTCTATACTATGTACCTCTATACACCATATTACATACTATGTACCACTATACACCACATTCTATACTATGTATCACTATAAACCATATTCTATACTATGTGCCTCTATACACCTCTACACCATATTCTATACTATGTACCACTATACAGCTCTATACCACACTCTACACTATGTACCACTATACAGCTCTACACCACATTCTATACTGTATACCACTATACACCATATTCTATTCTATGTACCACTATACACCTCTACACCATATTCTATACTATGTACCACTATACAGCTCTATACCACACTCTATACTATGTACCACTATACAGCTCTACACCATATTCTATACTATATACTTCTATACACCACTTTCTAAACTTAGTACCACAATACATGATATTCTATACTATGTAACACTATACACCACATTCTATACTATGTACCACTATACAGCACTACACCACATTCTATAATTTGTACCACTATACACCACATTCTATACTATGTACCACTATACAACACTACACCATATTCTATACCAATACAGCTCTACACCATATACCACTATACACCACATTCTATACTATGTACCACTACACCACATTCTATACTATGTACCACTATGTACCACTATACACCACATTCTATACTATGTACCACTGTACACAGTATTCTATACTATGAACCACTATACACCACATTCTATGCTATGTACCTCTATACACCATATTCTATACAATGCACCACTATTCACCATATTCTATACTATATACAACTATACAGCTCTACCCCATTTTTTTTACTCTGTACCACTATACACCATATTCTATACTATGTACCACTATATACCATATTCTATACTTTGTACCTCTATATACAATATTCTATACAATGTACCACATTACACCATATTCTATACTATGTACCACTATACACCGTATTCCATACTATGTACCACTATACAATATTTTCTATACTATGTACCTCTATACGCCATATTCTATACTATGTACCACTATACACCATATTCTATACTATGTACCACAATACAGCTCTACCCCATATTCTGTACTATGTATATACCACTATACACCATATTCTATACTATGAACCACTATACAGCTCTACACCATATTCTATACTATTTACCACTATACACCATATTCTATACTATGTACCACTATAAACCTCTACACTATATTCTGTGTTATGTACCACTATACAGCTCTATACCACATTCTATACTATGTACAACTATACAGCTCTACACCATATTCTATACTATATACTACTATAGACCACATTCTATACTAAGTACCTCTATACACAATATTCTATAGTATTTAGCACTATACACCATATTCTATACTATGTACCTCTATACACCATATTACAAACTATGTACCACTATACACCACATTCTATACTATGTATCACTATACACCATATTCTATACTATGTGCCTCTATACACCTCTACACCATATTCTATACTATGTACCACTATACAGCTCTATACCACACTCTACACTATGTACCACTATACAGCTCTACACCACATTCTATACTGTATACCACTATACACCATATTCTATTCTATGTACCACTATACACCTCTACACCATATTCTATACTATGTACCACTATACAGCTCTACACCATATTCTATACTATATACTTCTATACACCACTTTCTAAACTTAGTACCACAATACATGATATTCTATACTATGTAACACTATACACCACATTCTATACTATGTACCACTATACAGCACTACACCACATTCTATAATTTGTACCACTATACACCACATTCTATACTATGTACCACTATACAACACTACACCATATTCTATACCTATACAGCTCTACACCATATACCACTATACACCACATTCTATACTATGTACCACTACACCACATTCTATACTATGTACCACTATGTACCACTATACACCACATTCTATACTATGTACCACTGTACACAGTATTCTATACTATGAACCACTATACACCACATTCTATGCTATGTACCTCTATACACCATATTCTATACAATGCACCACTATTCACCATATTCTATACTATATACAACTATACAGCTCTACCCTATTTTTTTTACTCTGTACCACTATACACCATATTCTATACTATGTACCACTATATATCATATTCTATACTTTGTACCTCTATATACAATATTCTATACAATGTACCACATTACACCATATTCTATACTATGTACCACTATACACCGTATTCCATACTATGTACCACTATACAATATTTTCTATACTATGTACCTCTATACGCCATATTCTATACTATGTACCACTATACACCATATTCTATACTATGTACCACAATACAGCTCTACCCCATATTCTGTACTATGTATATACCACTATACACCATATTCTATACTATGAACCACTATACAGCTCTACACCATATTCTATACTATTTACCACTATACACCATATTCTATACTATGTACCACTATAAACCTCTACACTATATTCTGTGTTATGTACCACTATACAGCTCTATACCACATTCTATACTATGTACAACTATACAGCTCTACACCATATTCTATACTATATACTACTATAGACCACATTCTATACTAAGTACCTCTATACACAATATTCTATAGTGTTTAGCACTATACACCACATTCTATACTATGTACCACTATACCGCTCTACACCACATTCTATACTATGTACCACTATACACCATATTCCATACTATGTAATACTATACACCATATTCTAGACGATGTACCTCTATACACCATATTCTATACTATGTACCTCTATACACCATATAATATACTATGTACCACTATACACCATATTCTATAGTATGTGCCTCTATACACTATATTCTATACTATGTACTATTATACAGCTTTATACCACTTTCTATACTATGTACCACTATACACCACATTCTATACTATGTACCACTATTCAGCTCTATACCAAATTCTATGCTATGTTCCTCTATACACGTTATTTTATACTATGTACCACTATACAGCTCTACACCAAATTCTATACTATGTACCACTATACACCACATTCTATACTATGTAATGCTATACACAATATTCTATACTATGTACCTCTATACACCATATTCTATACTATGTACCACTATAAACCATATTCTATACTATGTACCACAATACACCATATTCTATACTATGTACAACTATACACCATATTCTATACTATGTACCACTATACACCATATTCTATACTATGTACCACAATACCGCTCTACACCATATTCTATACTATGTACCACTGTACAGCACTACACCATTTTCTATACTATGTATCACTATACAGTTCTACACCATATTCTATACCATGTACCATTATACACCATATTCTATACTATTTACCACTATACACCATATTCTATAATATGTACCACTATAAACCTCTACACTATATTCTATGCTATGTACCACTATACAGCTCTACACCACATTCTATACTATGTACAACTGTTCAGGCCTACACTGTATTCTATACTATATACTACTATAGACCACATTCTATACTAAATACCTCTATACACCATATTCTATAGTATGTAGCACTATACACCACATTCTATACTATGTACCACTATACAGCTCTACACCATAATCTATACTATGTACCACTATACACCATATTCTGTACTATGTACCACTATTCAGCTCTACACCACACTCTATACTATGTACCGCTATACATCATATTCTGTGTACCACTATACACCATATTCTAGACTATGTAACACTATACACCATATTCTATACTATGTACCTCTATACACCATATTACATACTATGTACCACTATACACCACATTCTATACTATGAATCACTATAAACCATTTTCTATACTATGTGCCTCTATACACCTCTACACCATATTCTATACTATGTACCACTATACAGCTCTATACCACACTCTACACTATGTACCACTATACAGCTCTACACCACATTCTATACTGTATACCACTATACACCATATTCTATTCTATGTACCACTATACACCTCTACACCATATTCTATACTATGTACCACTATACAGCTCTATACCACACTCTATACTATGTACCACTATACAGCTCTACACCATATTCTATACTATATACTTCTATACACCACTTTCTAAACTTAGTACCACAATACATGATATTCTATACTATGTAACACTATACACCACATTCTATACTATGTACCACTATACAGCACTACACCACATTCTATAATTTGTACCACTATACACCACATTCTATACTATGTACCACTATACAACACTACACCATATTCTATACCAATACAGCTCTACACCATATACCACTATACACCACATTCTATACTATGTACCACTACACCACATTCTATACTATGTACCACTATGTACCACTATACACCACATTCTATACTATGTACCACTGTACACAGTATTCTATACTATGAACCACTATACACCACATTCTATGCTATGTACCTCTATACACCATATTCTATACAATGCACCACTATTCACCATATTCTATACTATATACAACTATACAGCTCTACCCCATTTTTTTTACTCTGTACCACTATACACCATATTCTATACTATGTACCACTATATACCATATTCTATACTTTGTACCTCTATATACAATATTCTATACAATGTACCACATTACACCATATTCTATACTATGTACCACTATACACCGTATTCCATACTATGTACCACTATACAATATTTTCTATACTATGTACCTCTATACGCCATATTCTATACTATGTACCACTATACACCATATTCTATACTATGTACCACAATACAGCTCTACCCCATATTCTGTACTATGTATATACCACTATACACCATATTCTATACTATGAACCACTATACAGCTCTACACCATATTCTATACTATTTACCACTATACACCATATTCTATACTATGTACCACTATAAACCTCTACACTATATTCTGTGTTATGTACCACTATACAGCTCTATACCACATTCTATACTATGTACAACTATACAGCTCTACACCATATTCTATACTATATACTACTATAGACCACATTCTATACTAAGTACCTCTATACACAATATTCTATAGTATTTAGCACTATACACCATATTCTATACTATGTACCTCTATACACCATATTACATACTATGTACCACTGTACACCACATTCTATACTATGTATCACTATACACCATATTCTATACTATGTGCCTCTATACACCTCTACACCATATTCTATACTATGTACCACTATACAGCTCTATACCACACTCTACACTATGTACCACTATACAGCTCTACACCACATTCTATACTGTATACCACTATACACCATATTCTATTCTATGTACCACTATACACCTCTACACCATATTCTATACTATGTACCACTATACAGCTCTACACCATATTCTATACTATATACTTCTATACACCACTTTCTAAACTTAGTACCACAATACATGATATTCTATACTATGTAACACTATACACCACATTCTATGCTATGTACCACTATACAGCACTACACCACATTCTATAATTTGTACCACTATACACCACATTCTATACTATGTACCACTATACAACACTACACCATATTCTATACCTATACAGCTCTACACCATATACCACTATACACCACATTCTATGCTATGTACCACTATACCGCTCTACACCACATTCTATACTATGTACCACTATACACCATATTCCATACTATGTAATACTATACACCATATTCTAGACGATGTACCTCTATACACCATATTCTATACTATGTACCTCTATACACCATATAATATACTATGTACCACTATACACCATATTCTATACTATGTGCCTCTATACACTATATTCTATACTATGTACTATTATACAGCTTTATACCACTTTCTATACTATGTACCACTATACACCACATTCTATACTATGTAACACTATTCAGCTCTATACCAAATTCTATGCTATGTTCCTCTATACACGTTATTTTATACTATGTACCACTATACAGCTCTACACCAAATTCTATACTATGTACCACTATACACCACATTCTATACTATGTAACGCTATACACCATATTCTATACTATGTACATCTATACACCATATTCTATACTATGTACCACTATAAACCATATTCTATACTATGTACCACAATACACCATATTCTATACTATGTACCACAATACAGCTCTACACTATTTTCTATACTATGTACCACTATACAACACTACACCACATTCTATACTATGTACCACTATACAGCTCTACACCGTATTCTATACTATGTACTACTATACACCACATTCTATACTATATACTACTATACAGCTCTACACCATATACCACTATACACCACATTCTATACTATGTACCACTACACCACATTCTATACTATATACCTATGTACAACTATACACCACATTCTATACTATGTACCACTGTACACCGTATTCTATACTATGTACATCTATACACCATATTCTATACTATGTACCACTATACAGCTCTACACCACATTCTGTACTATATACCACTATACACCATATTCTAAACTATGTAGCACTATACACCATATTCTACACTCCTCACCACTATATAGCTCTACACCATATTCTATGCTATGTATCACTATACACAATACTCTATACTATGCACCACTATACAGCTCTACACCAAATTCTATACTATGTACCTCTATATACCATATTCTATACTATGTACCTCTATACAGTATATTCTATAATATGTACCACAATACAGCTCTACACCATATTCTATACTATGTACCACTATACAACACTACACCATATTCTATACTATGTACCACTATACAGCTCTACACCATAATCTATACTATGTATCACTATACACCATATTCTATACTATGTACCACTATACACCTTATTCTATACTATGTACCACTATAAAGCTCTACATCACATTCTATACTATGTACTGCTATACACCATATTCTGTACTATGTACCACTATACAGCTCTACACCACATTCTATACTATGTACCACTATACAGCTCTACGCCAAATTCTATACTATGTACCACTATACACCACATTATATAATATGTACCACTTTACACCATATTCTATACTATGTACCTCTATACACCATATTCTATACAATGTACCACAATACACCTTATTCTATACAATGTACCACTATACACCATATTCCATACTATGTACCACTATACACCATATTCTATACTATGTACCTCTATACACCATATTCTATACAATGTACCACTATACACCATATTCTATACTATGTACAACAATACAGCTCTACACCATATTCTATACTATGTACCACTATACACCATATTCTATACTATGTACCACTATACAGCTCTACAACACATTCTATACTATGTACCTCTATACACCATATTCAATACTATGTACCACTATACAGCTCTACACCACATTCTATACTATGTACCACTGTACAGCTCTATACCGTATTCTATACGATGTACTACTATACACCACATTCTATACTATGTACCACTATACAGCATTACACCATTCAACACTATACACCACATTCTATACTATGTACCACTACACCACATTCTATACTATGTACCACTATACACCACATTCTATACTATATACCACTATACCCCATATTCTATACTATGTACCTCTAGACACCATATTCTATACTATGTACCACTATACACCATATTCTATACGATGTACCATTATACAGCTCTACACCACATTCTATACTATATAACACTATACACCACATTCTAGACTATGTACTACTATACACCACATCCTATACTATGTACCATTATACAGCTCTTCACCACATTCTATACTATCTACCACTATACACCATAATCTATACTATTTACATCTATACACCATATTCTATACTATATACCACTATTAACCAAATTCTATACAATGTACCACTATACACCATATTCTATACGATATACAACTATACAGCTTTACCCCATATTCTGTACTATGTATATACCACTATACTCCATATTCTATACTATGAACCACTATACAGCTCTACACCATATTCTATACTATTTACCACTATACACCATATTTTATACTATGTACCACTATAAACCTCTGCACTATATTCTGTGTTATGTACCACTATACAGCTCTATACCACATTCTATACTATGTACAACTATACAGCTCTACACCATCTTCTATACTGTATACTACTATAGACCACATTCTATACTAAGTACCTCTATACACAATATTCTATAGTATTTAGCACTATACACCACATTCTATACTATGTACCACTATACAGCTCTACACCACATTCTATACTATGTACCACTATACACCATATTCTAGACGATGTACCTCTATACACCATATTCTATACTATGTACCTCTATACACCATATAATATACTATGTACCACTATACACCACATTATATACTATGTACCACTATACACCATATTCTATACTATGTGCCTCTATACACTATATTCTATACTATGTACCACTATACACCACATTCTATACTATGTACCACTATACACCATATTCTATACGATGTACCATTATACAGCTCTACACCACATTCTATACTATATACCACTATACACCACATTCTAGACTATGTACTACTATACACCACATCCTATACTATGTACCATTATACAGCTCTTCACCACATTCTATACTATCTACCACTATACACCATAATCTATACTATTTACATCTATACACCATATTCTATACTATATACCACTATTAACCATATTCTATACAATGTACCACTATACACCATATTCTATACGATATACAACTATACAGCTTTACCCCATATTCTGTACTATGTATATACCACTATACTCCATATTCTATACTATGAACCACTATACAGCTCTACACCATATTCTATACTATTTACCACTATACACCATGTTTTATACTATGTACCACTATAAACCTCTGCACTATATTCTGTGTTATGTACCACTATACAGCTCTATACCACATTCTATACTATGTACAACTATACAGCTCTACACCATATTCTATACTATATACTACTATAGACCACATTCTATACTAAGTACCTCTATACACAATATTCTATAGTATTTAGCACTATACACCACATTCTATACAATGTACCACTATACAGCTCTACACCACATTCTATACTATGTACCACTATACACCATATTCTATACTATGTAATACTATACACCATATTCTAGACGATGTACCTCTATACACCATATTCTATACTATGTACCTCTATACACCATATAATATACTATGTACCACTATACACCACATTATATACTATGTACCACTATACACCATATTCTATACTATGTACCACTATACACCGTTTTCCATACTATGTACCACTATACACCATATTCTATACTATGTACCTCTATACACAATATTCTATACTATGTACCACTATACACCGTATTCTATACTATGTACCACAATACAGCTCTACACCATATTCTATACTATGTACCACTATACAACACTACACCATATTCAATACTATGTACCACTATACACCTTATTCTATACTATGTACCACTGTAAAGCTCTACAACACATTCTATACTATGTACTGCTATACACCATATTCTGTACTATGTACCACTATACAGCTCTACACCACATTCTATACTATGTACCACTATACAGCTCTACGCCAAATTCTATACTATGTACCACTATACACCACATTATATAATATGTACCACTTTACACCATATTCTATACTATGTACCTCTATACACCATATTCTATACAATGTACCACAATACACCTTATTCTATACAATGTACCACTATACACCGTATTCCATATTATGTACCACTATACACCATATTCTATACTATGTACCTCTATACACCATATTCTATACTATGTACCACTATACACCGTATTCTATACTATGTACAACAATACAACTCTACACCATATTCTATACTATGTACCACTATACACCATATTCTATACTATGTACCACTATACAGCTCTACAACACATTCTATACTATGTACCTCTATACACCATATTCAATACTATGTACCACTATACAGCTCTACACCACATTCTATACTATGTACCACTGTACAGCTCTATACCGTATTCTATACGATGTACTACTATACACCACATTCTATACTATGTACCACTATACAGATTTACACCATTCAACACTATGCACCACATTCTATACTATGTACCACTACACCACATTCTATACTATGTACCACTATGTACCACTATACACCACATTCTATACTATATACCACTATACCCCATATTCTATACTATGTACCTCTAGACACCATATTCTATACTATGTACCACTATACACCATATTCTATACGATGTACCATTATACAGCTCTACACCACATTCTATACTATATACCACTATACACCACATTCTAGACTATGTACTACTATACACCACATCCTATACTATGTACCATTATACAGCTCTTCACCACATTCTATACTATCTACCACTATACACCATAATCTATACTATTTACATCTATACACCATATTCTATACTATATACCACTATTAACCATATTCTATACAATGTACCACTATACACCATATTCTAAACGATATACAACTATACAGCTTTACCCCATATTCTGTACTATGTATATACCACTATACTCCATATTCTATACTATGAACCACTATACAGCTCTACACCATATTCTATACTATTTACCACTATACACCATATTTTATACTATGTACCACTATAAACCTCTGCACTATATTCTGTGTTATGTACCACTATACAGCTCTATACCACATTCTATACTATGTACAACTATACAGCTCTACACCATATTCTATACTATATACTACTATAGACCACATTCTATACTAAGTACCTCTATACACAATATTCTATAGTATTTAGCACTATACACCACATTCTATACTATGTACCACTATACAGCTCTACACCACATTCTATACTATGTACCACTATACACCACATTCTATACTATGTACCACTATACACCATATTCTATACTATGTACCTCTATACACCATTGTCTATATTATGTACCACTATACAGCTCTACACCACAATCGATACTATGTACCACTATACAGCTCTACACCACATTCTATACTTTCTACCACTACACACCATATTCTATACTTTGTACCACTATACACCATATTCTATACTATATACCACTATACACCACATTCTATACTATGTACCATTATACAGCTTTACACCACAATCTATACTATGTACCACTATACAACATATTCTATACTATTTATCACTATACAGCTCTACACCATATTCTATACTATGTACCACTATACACCGTTTTCCATACTATGTACCACTATACACCATATTCTATACTATGTACCTCTATACACAATATTCTATACTATGTACCACTATACACCGTAATCTATACTATGTACCACAATACAGCTCTACACCATATTCTATACTATGTACCACTATACAACACTACACCATATTCTATACTATCTACCACTATACAGCTCTACACCACATTCTATACTATGTACCACTATACATCTCTACACCGTATTCTATACTATGTAATACTGTACACCACATTCTATACTATGTACCACTATACAGCTCTACACCATATACCACTTAACACCAAATTCTACACTATGTAACACTACACCACATTCTATACTATGTACCACTATGTACCACTATACACCACATTCTATACTATGTACCACTATGTACCACTATACACCATATTCTATACTATGTACATCTATACACAATATTCTATACTATGCACCACTATACACCATATTCTATAATATGTACCTCTATACACCATATTCTATACAATGTACCACAATACACCATATTCTATACTATGTACCACTATACACCGTATTCCATACTATGTACCACTATACACCATATTCTATACTATGTACCTCTTTACACCATATTCTATACTATGTACCACTATACAGCTCTACACCATATTCTATACTATGTACCACTATACAGCTCTACAACATATTCTATACTATGTACTTCTATAAACCATATTCTATACTATGTACCACTATACACCACATTCTATACTATGTACCACTATGTACCACTATACACCACATTCTATACTATGTATCTCTATACACCATATTCTATACTATGTACCACTATACACCATATTCTATACTTTGTACCTCTATACACCATATTCTATACAATGTACCACAATACACCATATTCTATACTATGTACCACTATACACCGTATTCCATACTATGTACCACTATACACCATATTCTATACTATGTACCTCTTTACACCATATTCTATACTATGTACCACTATACAGCTCTACACCATATTCTATACTATGTACCACTATACAGCTCTACAACATATTCTATACTATGTACTTCTATAAACCATATTCTATACTATGTACCACTATACACCATATTCTATACTATGTACCACTATACAGCTCTACACCACATTCTATACTATGTACCACTATACAGCTCTACACCATATTCTGTACTATGTAATACTGTACACCACATTCTATGCTATGTACCACTATACAGCTCCACACCATATACCACAATACACCACATTCTATACTATATACCACTGTACACCATATTCTATGCTATGTACCTCTATACACAATATTCTATACTATATACCACTATACACCATATTCTATACTATGTATCTCTATACAGCTCTACACCACATTCTATACTATATACCACTATACACCATGTTCTATACTATGTAGCACTATACACCATATTCTATACTCCGCACAACTATACAGCTCTACACCATATTCTATGCTATGTATCACTATACACAATACTCTATATTATGCACCACTATACAGCTCTACACCAAATTCTATACTATATACCTCTATATACCATATTCTATACAATGTACCTCTATACACCATATTTTATACTATGTACCACAATCCAGCTCTACACCATATTCTATACTATGTACCACTATACAACACTACACCTATTCTATACTATGTACCACTATACAGCTCTACATCATATTCTATACTATGTACCACTATACACTATATTCTATATTATGTACCACTATACAGCTCTACAACACATTCTATACTATGTACCTCTATACACCATATTCTATACTATGTACCACTATACAGCTCTACACCACATTCTATACTATGTACCACTATGTAGCTCTACACCAAATTCTATACTATGTACCACTATACACCACATTCTATACTATGTTCCACTATACACCATATTCTATACTTTGTACCTCTATACACCATATTCTATACAATGTTCCACAATACACCATATTCTATACTATGTACCACTATACACCGTATTCCATACTGTGTACCACTATACACCATATTCTATACTATGTACCTCTATACACCATATTCTATACTATGTACCACTATACACCATATTCTATACTATGTACCACAATACAGCTCTACAACACATTCTATACTATGTACCTCTATACTCCATATTCAATACTATGTACCACTATACAGCTCTAGACCACATTCTATACTATGTACCACTATACAGCTCTACACCATTCACCACTATACACCACATTCTATACTATGTACCACTATATCCCATATTCTAAACTATGTACCGCTATACACCATATTCTATACTATATACCACTATACACCATATTCTATATGATGTACCACTATGCAGCTCTACACCACATTCTATAATTTATACCACTTTACACCACATTCTAGACTGTGTACTACTATACACCACATCCTATACTATGTACCATTATACAGCTCTTCACCACATTCTATACTATGTACCACTATACACCATAATCTATACTATTTACCTCTATACACCACATTCTATATGATATACAACTATACAGCTCTACCCCATATTCTGTACTATGTATATACCACTATACACCATATTCTATACTATGAACCACTATACAGCTCTACACCATATTCTATACTATTTACCACTATACAATATATTCTATACTATGTGCCACTATAAACCTCTACACTATATTCTATGCTATGTACAACTGTACAGCTCTACACCATATTCTATACTATATACTACTATAGACCACATTCTATACTAAGTACCTCTCTACACCATATTCTATAGTATGTTGCACTATACACCACATTCTATACTATGTACCACTATACATCTCTACACCACATTCTATACTATGTTCCACAATACAACATATTCTGTACTATGTGCCACTATTCAGCTCTACACCACATTCTATACTATGTACTGCAATACATCATATTCTATGTACCACTATACACCATATTCTAGACTATGTAATACTATACACCATATTCTAGACTATGTACCTCTATACACCATATTCTATACTATGTACCTCTATACACCATATTATATACTATGTACCACTATACACCACATTCTTTACTATGTACCACTCACTATACACCATATTCTATACTATGTACCACAATACACCACATTCTATACTTTGTACCATTATACATCTTTACACCACAATCTATACTATGTACCACTATACAACATATTCTATACTATTTACCACTATACAGCTCTACACCACATTCTGTACTATGTACCACTATACACCATATTCTATACTATATACCACTATACACCACATTCTATACTATGTACAATTATACAGCATTACACCACAATCTTTACTATGTACCACTATACAACATATTCTATACTATTTACCACTATACAGCTCTACACCACATTCTATAATATGTACCTCTATACACTATATTCTATACTATGTACCACTATACACCACATTCTATACTATGTACCACTATACACCACATTCTATACTATGTACCATTATACAGCTTTACACCACAATCTATACTATATAACACTATACAACATATTCTATACTATTTACCACTATACAGCTCTACACCACATTCTATAATATGTACCTCTATACACCATATTCTATACTATGTACCACTATACAGCTCTACACCAAATTCTATACTATGTACCACTATACACCACATTCTATACTATGTACCACTATACACCATATTCTATACTTTGTACCTCTATGTACCATATTCTATACAATGTACCACAATACACCATATTCTATACTTTGTACCACTCTACACCGTATTCCATACTATGTACCACTATCCACCATTTTCTATACTATTTACCTCTATACACCATATTCTATACTATGTACCACTATACACCATATTCTATACTATGTACCACAATACAGCTCTACACTATATTCTATACTATGTACCACTATACAACGCTACACCATATTCTATACTATGTACCACTATACAGCTCTACACCATATTCTATACTATGTACTACTATACACCATATTCTATAATATGTACCACTATACACCAAATTTTATACTATGTACCACTATACAGCTCTACACCACATTCTATACTATGTACCACTATACAGCTCCACACCATATTCTATACTATGTACTACTATACAGTTCTATACCAAATTCAATACTATGTACCATTATACAGCTCTACACCATATTCTATACTATGTACCACTATACACCATATTCTATACTATTTACCACTATACAGCTCTACACCATTTTCTATACTATGTCCCACTATACAACACTACACCATATTCTATACTATGTACCACTATACAGCTCTACACCATATTCTATACTATGTACCACTATACACCATATTCTATACTATGTACCACTATACAGCTCTACAACACATTCTTTACTGTGTACCTCTACACACCATATTCTATACTATGTACCACAATACAGCTCTACACCACATTCTATACTATGTACCACTGTACAGCTCTATACCGTATTCTATACGATGTACTACTATACACCACATTCTATACTATGTACCACTATACAGCTTTACACCATTCAACACTATACACCACATTCTATACTATGTACCACTACACCACATTCTATACTATGTACCACTATGTACCACTATACACCACATTCTATACTATATACCACTATACCCCATATTCTATACTATGTACCTCTAGACACCATATTCTATACTATGTACCACTATACACCATATTCTATACGATGTACCATTATACAGCTCTACACCACATTCTATACTATATACCACTATACACCACATTCTAGACTATGTACTACTATACACCACATCCTATACTATGTACCATTATACAGCTCTTCACCACATTCTATACTATCTACCACTATACACCATAATCTATACTATTTACATCTATACACCATATTCTATACTATATACCACTATTAACCATATTCTATACAATGTAACACTATACACCATATTCTATACGATATACAACTATACAGCTTTACCCCATATTCTGTACTATGTATATACCACTATACTCCATATTCTATACTATGAACCACTATACAGCTCTACACCATATTCTATACTATTTACCACTATACACCATATTTTATACTATGTACCACTATAAACCTCTGCACTATATTCTGTGTTATGTACCACTATACAGCTCTATACCACATTCTATACTATGTACAACTATACAGCTCTACACCATATTCTATACTATATACTACTATAGACCACATTCTATACTAAGTACCTCTATACACAATATTCTATAGTATTTAGCAC
The DNA here is from genome assembly GCA_031769625.1 of Taudactylus pleione. Classification (NCBI taxonomy): domain Eukaryota; kingdom Metazoa; phylum Chordata; class Amphibia; order Anura; family Myobatrachidae; genus Taudactylus; species Taudactylus pleione. The sequence goes on along the minus strand of JAUIMM010002617.1, from coordinate 327,319 downwards.
TATACACCACATTCTATACTATGTACCACTATACAGCTCTACACCACATTCTATACTATGTACCACTATACACCATATTCTATACTATGTAATACTATACACCATATTCTAGATGATGTACCTCTATACACCATATTCTATACTATGTACCTCTATACACTATATAATATACTATGTACCACTATACACCACATTATATACTATGTACCACTATACACCATATTCTATACTATGTGCCTCTATACACTATATTCTATACTATGTACCACTATACACCACATTCTATACTATGTACCACTATACACCATATTCTATACTATGTACCTCTATACACCATTGTCTATATTATGTACCACTATACAGCTCTACACCACAATCGATACTATGTACCACTATACAGCTCTACACCACATTCTATACTTTCTACCACTACACACCATATTCTATACTTTGTACCACTATACACCATATTCTATACTATATACCACTATACACCACATTCTATACTATGTACCATTATACAGCTTTACACCACAATCTATACTATGTACCACTATACAACATATTCTATACTATTTATCACTATACAGCTCTACACCATATTCTATACTATGTACCACTATACACCGTTTTCCATACTATGTACCACTATACACCATATTCTATACTATGTACCTCTATACACAATATTCTATACTATGTACCACTATACACCGTTATCTATACTATGTACCACAATACAGCTCTACACCATATTCTATACTATGTACCACTATACAACACTACACCATATTCTATACTATGTACCACTATACAGCTCTACACCACATTCTATACTATGTACCACTATACATCTCTACACCGTATTCTATACTATGTAATACTGTACACCACATTCTATACTATGTACCACTATACAGCTCTACACCATATACCACTTAACACCAAATTCTACACTATGTAACACTACACCACATTCTATACTATGTACCACTATGTACCACTATACACCACATTCTATACTATGTACCACTGTACACCATATTCTATACTATGTACATCTATACACAATATTCTATACTATGCACCACTATACACCATATTCTATAATATGTACCATTATACAGCTTTACACCACAATCTATACTATGTATCACTATACAACATATTCTATACTATTTAGCACAATACAGCTCTACACCACATTCTATACTATGTACCTCTATACACCATATTCTATACAATGTACCACTATACACCATATTCTATACTTTGTACCTCTATACACCATATTCTATACAATGTACCACAATACACCATATTCTATACTATGTACCACTATACACCGTATTCCATACTATGTACCACTATACACCATATTCTATACTATGTACCTCTTTACACCATATTCTATACTATGTACCACTATACAGCTCTACACCATATTCTATACTATGTACCACTATACAGCTCTACAACATATTCTATACTATGTACTTCTATAAACCATATTCTATACTATGTACCACTATACACCATATTCTATACTATGTACCACTATACAGCTCTACACCACATTCTATACTATGTACCACTATACAGCTCTACACCATATTCTGTACTATGTAATACTGTACACCACATTCTATGCTATGTACCACTATACAGCTCCACACCATATACCACAATACACCACATTCTATACTATATACCACTGTACACCATATTCTATGCTATGTACCTCTATACACAATATTCTATACTATATACCACTATACACCATATTCTATACTATGTACCTCTATACAGCTCTACACCACATTCTATACTATATACCACTATACACCATGTTCTATACTATGTAGCACTATACACCAAATTCTATACTCCGCACAACTATACAGCTCTACACCATATTCTATGCTATGTATCACTATACACAATACTCTATATTATGCACCACTATACAGCTCTACACCAAATTCTATACTATGTACCTCTATATACCATATTCTATACAATGTACCTCTATACACCATATTTTATACTATGTACCACAATCCAGCTCTACACCATATTCTATACTATGTACCACTATACAACACTACACCCTATTCTATACTATGTACCACTATACAGCTCTACATCATATTCTATACTATGTACCACTATACACCATATTCTATACTATGTACCACTATACACTATATTCTATATTATGTACCACTATACAGCTCTACAACACATTCTATACTATGTACCTCTATACACCATATTCTATACTATGTACCACTATACAGCTCTACACCACATTCTATACTATGTACCACTATGTAGCTCTACACCAAATTCTATACTATGTACCACTATACACCACATTCTATTCTATGTTCCACTATACACCATATTCTATACTTTGTACCTCTATACACCATATTCTATACAATGTTCCACAATACACCATATTCTATACTATGTACCACTATACACCGTATTCCATACTGTGTACCACTATACACCATATTCTATACTATGTACCTCTATACACCATATTCTATACTATGTACCACTATACACCATATTCTATACTATGTACCACAATACAGCTCTACAACACATTCTATACTATGTACCTCTATACTCCATATTCAATACTATGTACCACTATACAGCTCTAGACCACATTCTATACTATGTACCACTATACAGCTCTACACCATTCACCACTATACACCACATTCTATACTATGTACCACTATACCCCATATTCTAAACTATGTACCGCTATACACCATATTCTATACTATATACCACTATATACCATATTCTATATGATGTACCACTATGCAGCTCTACACCACATTCTATAATTTATACCACTTTACACCACATTCTAGACTGTGTACTACTATACACCACATCCTATACTATGTACCATTATACAGCTCTTCACCACATTCTATACTATGTACCACTATACACCATAATCTATACTATTTACCTCTATACACCACATTCTATATGATATACAACTATACAGCTCTACCCCATATTCTGTACTATGTATATACCACTATACACCATATTCTATACTATGAACCACTATACAGCTCTACACCATATTCTATACTATTTACCACTATACAATATATTCTATACTATGTGCCACTATAAACCTCTACACTATATTCTATGCTATGTACAACTGTACAGCTCTACACCATATTCTATACTATATACTACTATAGACCACATTCTATACTAAGTACCTCTATACACCATATTCTATAGTATGTTGCACTATACACCACATTCTATACTATGTACCACTATACATCTCTACACCACATTCTATACTATGTTCCACAATACAACATATTCTGTACTATGTGCCACTATTCAGCTCTACACCACATTCTATACTATGTACTGCAATACATCATATTCTATGTACCACTATACACCATATTCTAGACTATGTAATACTATACACCATATTCTAGACTATGTACCTCTATACACCATATTCTATACTATGTACCTCTATACACCATATTATATACTATGTACCACTATACACCACATTCTTTACTATGTACCACTCACTATACACCATATTCTATACTATGTACCACAATACACCACATTCTATACTTTGTACCATTATACATCTTTACACCACAATCTATACTATGTACCACTATACAACATATTCTATTCTATTTACCACTATACAGCTCTACACCACATTCTGTACTATGTACCACTATACACCATATTCTATACTATATACCACTATACACCACATTCTATACTATGTACAATTATACAGCATTACACCACAATCTTTACTATGTACCACTATACAACATATTCTATTCTATTTACCACTATACAGCTCTACACCACATTCTATAATATGTACCTCTATACACTATATTCTATACTATGTACCACTATACACCACATTCTATACTATGTACCACTATACACCACATTCTATACTATGTACCATTATACAGCTTTACACCACAATCTATACTATATAACACTATACACCATATTCTATACTATTTACCACTATACAGCTCTACACCACATTCTATAATATGTACCTCTATACACCATATTCTATACTATGTACCACTATACAGCTCTACACCAAATTCTATACTATGTACCACTATACACCACATTCTATACTATGTACCACTATACACCATATTCTATACTTTGTACCTCTATGTACCATATTCTATACAATGTACCACAATACACCATATTCTATACTTTGTACCACTCTACACCGTATTCCATACTATGTACCACTATCCACCATTTTCTATACTATTTACCTCTATACACCATATTCTATACTATGTACCACTATACACCATATTCTATACTATGTACCACAATACAGCTCTACACTATATTCTATACTATGTACCACTATACAACACTACACCATATTCTATACTATGTACCACTATACAGCTCTACACCATATTCTATACTATGTACTACTATACACCATATTCTATAATATGTACCACTATACACCAAATTTTATACTATGTACCACTATACAGCTCTACACCACATTCTATACTATGTACCACTATACAGCTCCACACCATATTCTATACTATGTACTACTATACAGTTCTATACCAAATTCAATACTATGTACCATTATACAGCTCTACACCATATTCTATACTATGTACCACTATACACCATATTCTATACTATTTACCACTATACAGCTCTACACCATTTTCTATACTATGTCCCACTATACAACACTACACCATATTCTATACTATGTACCACTATACAGCTCTACACCATATTCTATACTATGTACCACTATACACCATATTCTATACCATGTACCACTATACAGCTCTACAACACATTCTTTACTGTGAACCTCTACACACCATATTCTATACTATGTACCACTATACAGCTCTACACCACATTCTATACTATGTACCACTGTACAGCTCTATACCGTATTCTATACGATGTACTACTATACACCACATTCTATACTATGTACCACTATACAGCTTTACACCATTCAACACTATACACCACATTCTATACTTAATACCACTACACCACATTCTATACTATGTACCACTATGTACCACTATACACCACATTCTATACTATATACCACTATACCCCATATTCTATACTATGTACCTCTAGACACCATATTCTATACTATGTACCACTATACACCATATTCTATACGATGTACCATTATACAGCTCTACACCACATTCTATACTATATACCACTATACACCACATTCTAGACTATGTACTACTATACACCACATCCTATACTATGTACCATTATACAGCTCTTCACCACATTCTATACTATCTACCACTATACACCATAATCTATACTATTTACATCTATACACCATATTCTATACTATATACCACTATTAACCATATTCTATACAATGTACCACTATACACCATATTCTATACGATATACAACTATACAGCTTTACCCCATATTCTGTACTATGTATATACCACTATACTCCATATTCTATACTATGAACCACTATACAGCTCTACACCATATTCTATACTATTTACCACTATACACCATATTTTATACTATGTACCACTATAAACCTCTGCACTATATTCTGTGTTATGTACCACTATACAGCTCTATACCACATTCTATACTATGTACAACTATACAGCTCTACACCATATTCTATACTATATACTACTATAGACCACATTCTATACTAAGTACCTCTATACACAATATTCTATAGTATTTAGCACTATACACCACATTCTATACTATGTACCACTATACAGCTCTACACCACATTCTATACTATGTACCACTATACACCATATTCTATACTATGTAATACTATACACCATATTCTAGACGATGTACCTCTATACACCATATTCTATACTATGTACCTCTATACACCATATAATATACTATGTACCACTATACACCACATTATATACTATGTACCACTATACACCATATTCTATACTATGTGCCTCTATACACTATATTCTATACTATGTACCACTATACACCACATTCTATACTATGTACCACTATACACCATATTCTATACTATGTACCTCTATACACCATTGTCTATATTATGTACCACTATACAGCTCTACACCACAATCGATACTATGTACCACTATACAGCTCTACACCACATTCTATACTTTCTACCACTACACACCATATTCTATACTTTGTACCACTGTACACCATATTCTATACTATATACCACTATACACCACATTCTATACTATGTACCATTATACAGCTTTACACCACAATCTATACTATACTATACTATACTATATACAACATATTCTATACTATTTATCACTATACAGCTCTACACCATATTCTATACTATGTACCACTATACACCGTTTTCCATACTATGTACCACTATACACCATATTCTATACTATGTAGCTCTATACACAATATTCTATACTATGTACCACTATACACTGTATTCTATACTATGTACCACAATACAGCTCTACACCATATTCTATACTATGTACCACTATACAACACTACACCATATTCTATACTATGTACCGCTATACAGCTCTACACCACATTCTATACTATGTACCACTATACATCTCTACACCGTATTCTATACTATGTAATACTGTACACCACATTCTATACTATGTACCACTATACAGCTCTACACCATATACCACTTAACACCAAATTCTACACTATGTAACACTACACCACATTCTATACTATGTACCACTATGTACCACTATACACCACATTCTATACTATGTACCACTGTACACCATATTCTATACTATGTACATCTATACACAATATTCTATACTATGCACCACTATACACCATATTCTATAATATGTACCATTATACAGCTTTACACCACAATCTATACTATGTATCACTATACAACATATTCTATACTATTTAGCACAATACAGCTCTACACCACATTCTATACTATGTACCTCTATACACCATATTCTATACAATGTACCACTATACACCATATTCTATACTTTGTACCTCTATACACCATATTCTATACAATGTACCACAATACACCATATTCTATACTATGTACCACTATACACCGTATTCCATACTATGTACCACTATACACCATATTCTATACTATGTACCTCTTTACACCATATTCTATACTATGTACCACTATACAGCTCTACACCATATTCTATACTATGTACCACTATACAGCTCTACAACATATTCTATACTATGTACTTCTATAAACCATATTCTATACTATGTACCACTATACACCATATTCTATACTATGTACCACTATACAGCTCTACACCACATTCTATACTATGTACCACTATACAGCTCTACACCATATTCTGTACTATGTAATACTGTACACCACATTCTATGCTATGTACCACTATACAGCTCCACACCATATACCACAATACACCACATTCTATACTATATACCACTGTACACCATATTCTATGCTATGTACCTCTATACACAATATTCTATACTATATACCACTATACACCATATTCTATACTATGTACCTCTATACAGCTCTACACCACATTCTATACTATATACCACTATACACCATGTTCTATACTATGTAGCACTATACACCAAATTCTATACTCCGCACAACTATACAGCTCTACACCATATTCTATGCTATGTATCACTATACACAATACTCTATATTATGCACCACTATACAGCTCTACACCAAATTCTATACTATGTACCTCTATATACCATATTCTATACAATGTACCTCTATACACCATATTTTATACTATGTACCACAATCCAGCTCTACACCATATTCTATACTATGTACCACTATACAACACTACACCCTATTCTATACTATGTACCACTATACAGCTCTACATCATATTCTATACTATGTACCACTATACACCATATTCTATACTATGTACCACTATACACTATATTCTATATTATGTACCACTATACAGCTCTACAACACATTCTATACTATGTACCTCTATACACCATATTCTATACTATGTACCACTATACAGCTCTACACCACATTCTATACTATGTACCACTATGTAGCTCTACACCAAATTCTATACTATGTACCACTATACACCACATTCTATTCTATGTTCCACTATACACCATATTCTATACTTTGTACCTCTATACACCATATTCTATACAATGTTCCACAATACACCATATTCTATACTATGTACCACTATACACCGTATTCCATACTGTGTACCACTATACACCATATTCTATACTATGTACCTCTATACACCATATTCTATACTATGTACCACTATACACCATATTCTATACTATGTACCACAATACAGCTCTACAACACATTCTATACTATGTACCTCTATACTCCATATTCAATACTATGTACCACTATACAGCTCTAGACCACATTCTATACTATGTACCACTATACAGCTCTACACCATTCACCACTATACACCACATTATATACTATGTACCACTATACCCCATATTCTAAACTATGTACCGCTATACACCATATTCTATACTATATACCACTATATACCATATTCTATATGATGTACCACTATGCAGCTCTACACCACATTCTATAATTTATACCACTTTACACCACATTCTAGACTGTGTACTACTATACACCACATCCTATACTATGTACCATTATACAGCTCTTCACCACATTCTATACTATGTACCACTATACACCATAATCTATACTATTTACCTCTATACACCACATTCTATATGATATACAACTATACAGCTCTACCCCATATTCTGTACTATGTATATACCACTATACACCATATTCTATACTATGAACCACTATACAGCTCTACACCATATTCTATACTATTTACCACTATACAATATATTCTATACTATGTGCCACTATAAACCTCTACACTATATTCTATGCTATGTACAACTGTACAGCTCTACACCATATTCTATACTATATACTACTATAGACCACATTCTATACTAAGTACCTCTATACACCATATTCTATAGTATGTTGCACTATACACCACATTCTATACTATGTACCACTATACATCTCTACACCACATTCTATACTATGTTCCACAATACAACATATTCTGTACTATGTGCCACTATTCAGCTCTACACCACATTCTATACTATGTACTGCAATACATCATATTCTATGTACCACTATACACCATATTCTAGACTATGTAATACTATACACCATATTCTAGACTATGTACCTCTATACACCATATTATATACTATGTACCACTATACACCACATTCTTTACTATGTACCACTCACTATACACCATATTCTATACTATGTACCACAATACACCACATTCTATACTTTGTACCATTATACATCTTTACACCACAATCTATACTATGTACCACTATACAACATATTATATTCTATTTACCACTATACAGCTCTACACCACATTCTGTACTATGTACCACTATACACCATATTCTATACTATATACCACTATACACCACATTCTATACTATGTACAATTATACAGCATTACACCACAATCTTTACTATGTACCACTATACAACATATTCTATTCTATTTACCACTATACAGCTCTACACCACATTCTATAATATGTACCTCTATACACTATATTCTATACTATGTACCACTATACACCACATTCTATACTATGTACCACTATACACCACATTCTATACTATGTACCATTATACAGCTTTACACCACAATCTATACTATATAACACTATACAACATATTCTATACTATTTACCACTATACAGCTCTACACCACATTCTATAATATGTACCTCTATACACCATATTCTATACTATGTACCACTATACAGCTCTACACCAAATTCTATACTATGTACCACTATACACCACATTCTATACTATGTACCACTATACAACATATTCTATACTTTGTACCTCTATGTACCATATTCTATACAATGTACCACAATACACCATATTCTATACTTTGTACCACTCTACACCGTATTCCATACTATGTACCACTATCCACCATTTTCTATACTATTTACCTCTATACACCATATTCTATACTATGTACCACTATACACCATATTCTATACTATGTACCACAATACAGCTCTACACTATATTCTATACTATGTACCACTATACAACACTACACCATATTCTATACTATGTACCACTATACAGCTCTACACCATATTCTATACTATGTACTACTATACACCATATTCTATAATATGTACCACTATACACCAAATTTTATACTATGTACCACTATACAGCTCTACACCACATTCTATACTATGTACCACTATACAGCTCCACACCATATTCTATACTATGTACTACTATACAGTTCTATACCAAATTCAATACTATGTACCATTATACAGCTCTACACCATATTCTATACTATGTACCACTATACACCATATTCTATACTATTTACCACTATACAGCTCTACACCATTTTCTATACTATGTCCCACTATACAACACTACACCATATTCTATACTATGTACCACTATACAGCTCTACACCATATTCTATACTATGTACCACTATACACCATATTCTATACCATGTACCACTATACAGCTCTACAACACATTCTTTACTGTGTACCTCTACACACCATATTCTATACTATGTACCACTATACAGCTCTACACCACATTCTATACTATGTACCACTGTACAGCTCTATACCGTATTCTATACGATGTACTACTATACACCACATTCTATACTATGTACCACTATACAGCTTTACACCATTCAACACTATACACCACATTCTATACTATGTACCACTACACCACATTCTATACTATGTACCACTATGTACCACTATACACCACATTCTATACTATATACCACTATACCCCATATTCTATACTATGTACCTCTAGACACCATATTCTATACTATGTACCACTATACACCATATTCTATACGATGTACCATTATACAGCTCTACACCACATTCTATACTATATACCACTATACACCACATTCTAGACTATGTACTACTATACACCACATCCTATACTATGTACCATTATACAGCTCTTCACCACATTCTATACTATCTACCACTATACACCATAATCTATACTATTTACATCTATACACCATATTCTATACTATATACCACTATTAACCATATTCTATACAATGTACCACTATACACCATATTCTATACGATATACAACTATACAGCTTTACCCCATATTCTGTACTATGTATATACCACTATACTCCATATTCTATACTATGAACCACTATACAGCTCTACACCATATTCTATACTATTTACCACTATACACCATATTTTATACTATGTACCACTATAAACCTCTGCACTATATTCTGTGTTATGTACCACTATACAGCTCTATACCACATTCTATACTATGTACAACTATACAGCTCTACACCATATTCTATACTATATACTACTATAGACCACATTCTATACTAAGTACCTCTATACACAATATTCTATAGTATTTAGCACTATACACCACATTCTATACTATGTACCACTATACAGCTCTACACCACATTCTATACTATGTACCACTATACACCATATTCTATACTATGTAATACTATACACCATATTCTAGACGATGTACCTCTATACACCATATTCTATACTATGTACCTCTATACACCATATAATATACTATGTACCACTATACACCACATTATATACTATGTACCACTATACACCATATTCTATACTATGTGCCTCTATACACTATATTCTATACTATGTACCACTATACACCACATTCTATACTATGTACCACTATACACCATATTCTATACTATGTACCTCTATACACCATTGTCTATATTATGTACCACTATACAGCTCTACACCACAATCGATACTATGTACCACTATACAGCTCTACACCACATTCTATACTTTCTACCACTACACACCATATTCTATACTTTGTACCACTGTACACCATATTCTATACTATATACCACTATACACCACATTCTATACTATGTACCATTATACAGCTTTACACCACAATCTATACTATACTATACTATACTATATACAACATATTCTATACTATTTATCACTATACAGCTCTACACCATATTCTATACTATGTACCACTATACACCGTTTTCCATACTATGTACCACTATACACCATATTCTATACTATGTAGCTCTATACACAATATTCTATACTATGTACCACTATACACTGTATTCTATACTATGTACCACAATACAGCTCTACACCATATTCTATACTATGTACCACTATACAACACTACACCATATTCTATACTATGTACCGCTATACAGCTCTACACCACATTCTATACTATGTACCACTATACATCTCTACACCGTATTCTATACTATGTAATACTGTACACCACATTCTATACTATGTACCACTATACAGCTCTACACCATATACCACTTAACACCAAATTCTACACTATGTAACACTACACCACATTCTATACTATGTACCACTATGTACCACTATACACCACATTCTATACTATGTACCACTGTACACCATATTCTATACTATGTACATCTATACACAATATTCTATACTATGCACCACTATACACCATATTCTATAATATGTACCATTATACAGCTTTACACCACAATCTATACTATGTATCACTATACAACATATTCTATACTATTTAGCACAATACAGCTCTACACCACATTCTATACTATGTACCTCTATACACCATATTCTATACTATGTACCACTATACACCATATTCTATACTTTGTACCTCTATACACCATATTCTATACAATGTACCACAATACACCATATTCTATACTATGTACCACTATACACCGTATTCCATACTATATACCACTATACACCATATTCTATACTATGTACCTCTTTACACCATATTCTATACTATGTACCACTATACAGCTCTACACCATATTCTATACTATGTACCACTATACAGCTCTACAACATATTCTATACTATGTACTTCTATAAACCATATTCTATACTATGTACCACTATAAACCATATTCTATACTATGTACCACTATACAGCTCTACACCACATTCTATACTATGTACCACTATACAGCTCTACACCGTATTCTGTACTATGTAATACTGTACACCACATTCTATGCTATGTACCACTATAGAGCTCTACACCATATACCACAATACACCACATATTATACTATATACCACTGTACACCATATTCTATGCTATGTACCTCTATACACAATATTCTATACTATATACCACTATACACCATATTCTATACTATGTACCTCTATACAGCTCTACACCACATTCTATACTATATACCACTATACACCATGTTCTATACTATGTAGCACTATACACCATATTCTATACTCCGCACAACTATACAGCTCTACACCAAATTCTATACTATGTACCACTATACACCACATTCTATACTATGTTCCACTATACACCATATTCTATACTTTGTACCTCTATACACCATATTCTATACAATGTTCCACAATACACCATATTCTATACTATGTACCACTATACACCGTATTCCATACTGTGTACCACTATACACCATATTCTATACTATGTACCTCTATACACCATATTCTATACTATGTACCACTATACACCATATTCTATACTATGTACCACAATACAGCTCTACAACACATTCTATACTATGTACCTCTATACTCCATATTCAATACTATGTACCACTATACAGCTCTAGACCACATTCTATACTATGTACCACTATACAGCTCTACACCATTCACCACTATACACCACATTCTATACTATGTACCACTATACCCCATATTCTAAACTATGTACCGCTATACACCATATTCTATACTATATACCACTATACACCATATTCTATATGATGTACCACTATACAGCTCTACACCACATTCTATAATTTATACCACTTTACACCACATTCTAGACTGTGTACTACTATACACCACATCCTATACTATGTACCATTATACAGCTCTTCACCACATTCTATACTATGTACCACTATACACCATAATCTATACTATTTACCTCTATACACCACATTCTATATGATATACAACTATACAGCTCTACCCAATATTCTGTACTATGTATATACCACTATACACCATATTCTATACTATGAACCACTATACAGCTCTACACCATATTCTATACTATTTACCACTATACAATATATTCTATACTATGTGCCACTATAAACCTCTACACTATATTCTATGCTATGTACAACTGTACAGCTCTACACCATATTCTATACTATATACTACTATAGACCACATTCTATACTAAGTACCTCTATACACCATATTCTATAGTATGTTGCACTATACACCACATTCTATACTATGTACCACTATACATCTCTACACCACATTCTATACTATGTTCCACAATACAACATATTCTGTACTATGTGCCACTATTCAGCTCTACACCACATTCTATACTATGTACTGCAATACATCATATTCTATGTACCACTATACACCATATTCTAGACTATGTAATACTATACACCATATTCTAGACTATGTACCTCTATACACCATATTCTATACTATGTACCTCTATACACCACATTCTTTACTATGTACCACTCACTATACACCATATTCTATACTATGTACCACAATACACCACATTCTATACTTTGTACCATTATACATCTTTACACCACAATCTATACTATGTACCACTATACAACATATTCTATACTATTTACCACTATACAGCTCTACACCACATTCTGTACTATGTACCACTATACACCATATTCTATACTATGTACCACTATACACCACATTCTATACTATGTACAATTATACAGCATTACACCACAATCTTTACTATGTACCACTATACAACATATTCTATACTATTTACCACTATACAGCTCTACACCACATTCTATAATATGTACCTCTATACACTATATTCTATACTATGTACCACTATACACCACATTCTATACTATGTACCACTATACACCACATTCTATACTATGTACCATTATACAGCTTTACACCACAATCTATACTATATAACACTATACAACATATTCTATACTATTTACCACTATACAGATCTACACCACATTCTATAATATGTACCTCTATACACCATATTCTATACTATGTACCACTATACAGCTCTACACCAAATTCTATACTATGTACCACTATACACCACATTCTATACTATGTACCACTATACACCATATTCTATACTTTGTACCTCTATGTACCATATTCTATACAATGTACCACAATACACCATATTCTATACTTTGTACCACTCTACACCGTATTCCATACTATGTACCACTATCCACCATTTTCTATACTATTTACCTCTATACACCATATTCTATACTATGTACCACTATACACCATATTCTATACTATGTACCACAATACAGCTCTACACTATATTCTATACTATGTAACACTATACAACACTACACCATATTCTATACTATGTACCACTATACAGCTCTACACCATATTCTATACTATGTACTACTATACATCATATTCTATACTATGTACCACTATACACCAAATGTTATACTATGTACCACTATACAGCTCTACACCACATTCTATACTATGTACCACTATACAGCTCCACACCATATTCTATACTATATACTACTATACAGTTCTATACCAAATTCAATACTATGTACCATTATACAGCTCTACACCATATTCTATACTATGTACCACTATACACCATATTCTATACTATTTACCACTATACAGCTCTACACCATTTTCTATACTATGTCCCACTATACAACTCTACACCATATTCTATACTATGTACCACTATACAGCTCTACACCATATTCTATACTATGTACCACTATACACCATATTCTATACTATGTACCACTATACAGCTCTACAACACATTCTTTACTGTGTACCTCTACACACCATATTCTTTACTATGTACCACTATACAGCTCTACACTGTATTCTATACTATGTACTACTATACACCACATTCTATACAATGTACCACTATACAGCTCTACACCATAAACCACTATACACCACATTCTACATATGTACCACTACACCACATTCTATACTATGTTCCACTATGTACCACTATACACCACATTCTATACTATGTACCTCTATACACCATATTCTATACTATGTACCACTATACACCATATTCTATACGATGTACCGCTATATAGCTCTACACCACAATCTATACTATATACCACTATACTCCACATTCTAGACTTTGTACTACTATACACCATATTCTATACTATGTACCTCTATACACCATAATCTATACAATATACCACTATACACCACATCCTATTACTATGTACCATTATACAGCTCTTCACCACATTCTATACTATGTACCACTATACACCATATTCTATACTATTTACCTCTATACACCATATTCTATACTATATACCACTATTAACCATATTCTATACAATGTACCACTATACACCATATTCTATACGATATACAACTATACAGCTCTACCCCATATTCTGTACTATGTATATAAAACTATACACCATATTCTATACTATGAACCACTATACAGCTCTACACCATATTCTATACTATGTACCACTATACACCATATTCTATACTATGTACCACTATTCAGCTCTACACCACATTCTATACTAAGTACCGCTATACATCATATTCTGTTTACCACTATACACCATATTCTAGACTATGTAACACTATACACCATATTCTAGACAATGTACCTCTATACACCATATTCTATATTATGTACCTCTATACACCATATTATATACTATGTACCACTATACACCACATTCTATACTATGTATCACTATACACCATATTCTATACTATGTGCCTTTATACACTCTATTCTATACTATGTACCACTATACACCACATTCTATACTATGTACCACTATACTCCATTTTCTATACTATGTACCACTATACAGCTCTAAACCATATTCTATACTATGTACCACTATACAACACTACACCATATTCTATACTATGTACTAATATACAGCTCTACACCGTATTCTATACTTTGTACTACTATACACCACATTCTATACTATGTACCACTACACCACATTCTATACTATGTACCACTATTTACCACTATACACCACATTCTATACTATGTACCACTATACACCATATTCTATACTATGTACCTCTATACACCATATTCTATACTATGTACCTCTATACATCATATTCTATACTATGTACCACTATACAGCTCTACATCACATTCTATAATATGTACCACTATACACCATATTCTATACTATGTACCTCTATACACCATATTCTATACTATGTACCTCTATACAACATATTCTAGACTATGTACCACTATACAGCTCTACCCCATATTCTATGCCATGTACCACTATACAGCTCTGCACCACATTCTATACTATGTACCACTGTACAGCTCAACACCATACTCTATACTATATACTATTATACACCACATTCTATACTATGTACCACTATAAACCATATTCTATACTATGTAACACTATACACCACATTCTATACTATGTACCACTATACAGCTCTACACCATATTTTATACTATGTACCAATATTCAGCTCTACACCATGTTCTATACTATATACAACTATACACCATATTCTATACTATGTACCACTATAAACAACATTCTATACTATGTACCACTATTCACCATATTCTATACTATGTGCCACTATACACCATATTCTATACTATATACCACTATACAACATATTCTAGACTATGTACCACTTTACACCATATTCTATACTATATACCACTATACAGCTCTACCCCATATTCTTTGCCAAGTACCACTATACAGCTCTGCACCACATTCTATACTATGTACCACTGTACAGCTCTACACCATATTCTATACTATATACTACTATACACCACATTCTATACTATGTACCACTATAAACCATATTCTATACTATGTAACACTATACACCACATTCTATACCATGTACCACTATACAGCTCTACAATATATTTTATACTATGTACCAATATTCAGCTCTACACCATGTTCTATACTATATACCACTATACACCATATTCTATACTATGTACCACTATTCAGCTCTACACCACATTCTATACTAAGTACCGCTATACATCATATTCTGTTTACCACTATACACCATATTCTAGACTATGTAACACTATACACCATATTCTAGACAATGTACCTCTATACACCATATTCTATATTATGTACCTCTATACACCATATTATATACTATGTACCACTATACACCACATTCTATACTATGTATCACTATACACCATATTATATACTATGTACCTCTATACACCATATTCGATACAATGTATCACTATACACCATATTCTATACGATATACAACTATACAGCTCTACCCCATATTCTGTACTATGTATATACCACTATACACCATATTCTATACTATGAACCACTATACAACTCTACGCCATATTCTATACTATTTACCACTATACACCATATTCTATACTATGTACCACTTTAAACCTCTACACTATACTCTATGCTATGTACCACTAATCAGCTCTATACCACATTCTATACTATGTACAACTGTACAGGTCTACACTATATTCTATACTTAATACTACTATAGACCACATTCTATACTAAGTACCTCTATACACCATATTCTATAGTATGTAGCACTATACACCACATTCTATACTATGTACCACTATACAGCTCTACATCATATTCTATACTATGTACCACTATACACCATATTCTATACTATGTACCACTATTCAGCTCTACACCACATTCTATACTATGTACCGCTATACATCATATTCTGTGTACCACTATACACCATATTCTAGACTATGTAACACTATACACCATATTCTAGACAATGTACCTCTATACACCATATTCTAGACTATGTACCTCTATACACCATATTATATACTATGTACCACTATACACCACATTCTAAACTATGTACCACTATACACCATATTCTCTACTATGTGCCTTTATACACTAATTTCTATACTATGTACCACTATACACCACATTCTATACTATGTACCACTATACACCATTTTCTATACTATGTACCACTATACAGCTCTACACCATATTCTATACAATGTACCACTATACAACACTACACCATATTCTATACTATGTACCAATATACAGCTCTACACTGTATTCTATACTATGTACTACTATACACCACATGCTATACTATGTACCACTACACCACATTCTATACTTTGTACCACTATATACCACTATACACCACAGTCTATACTATGTACCACTATACACCATATTCTATACTATGTACCTCTATACACCATATTCTATACTATGTACCTCTATACATCATATTCTATACTATGTACCACTATACAGCTCTACATCACATTCTATACTATGTACCACTATACACCATATTCTATACTATGTACCTCTATACATCATATTCTATACTATGTACCTCTATACAACATATTCTAGACTATGTACCACTTTACACCATATTCTATACTATATACCACTATACAGCTCTACCCCATATTCTATGCCATGTACCACTATACAGCTCTGCACCACATTCTATACTATGTACCACTGTACAGCTCTATACCATATTCTATACTATATACTATTATACACCACATTCTAAACTATGTACCACTATAAACCATATTCTATACTATGTAACACTATACACCACATTCTATGCTATGTACCACTATACAGCTCTACACCATGTTCTATACTATATACCACTATACACCATATTCTATACTATGTACCACTATAAACAACATTCTATACTATGTACCACTATACACCATATTCTATACAATGTACCACTATACACCATATTCTAATTTTAGAATGTGGTGTATAGAAGTATATAGTATAGAATATGGTGTAGAGCTGTATAGTGGTACATAGTATAGAATGTGGTTTACAGCTGCATAGTGGTACATAGAATAGAATATTGTGTAGAGGTGAATAGTGGTACATAGTAAAGAATATGGTGTATAGTGGTATATAGTATAGAATATGGTGTAGAGCTGTATAGTGCTTCATAGTATAGAAAATGGTGTATAGTAGTACATAGTATAGAATATGGGGTGAGCTATATAGTTGTTTTATAGTATAGAATATGGTTTATAGTGGTACATAGTATAGAATATGGTGTATAGTGGTATATAGTATAGAATATGGTGTATAGAGGTACATAGTATAGAATATGGTGTATAGATGTACATAGTATAGAATATGGTGTTAAGTGGTACACAGTCTAGAATATGGTGTATAGTGGTATATGGTATAGAATATGGTGTAGAGCTGTATAGTGGTACATAGTATACAATAGAGTGTAAAGTGGTACATAGTATAGAATATGGCGAAGTGCTGTATAGTGGTACATAGTATAGAATATGGTGTAGAACTGTATTGTGCTACACAGCATAGAATATGCTGTATAGTGGTACATAGAATAGAATATGGTGTAGAGCTGTATAGTGGTATATAGTATACAATAGGGTGTAAAGTGGTATATAGTATAGAATATGGTGTATAGCTGTACAGTGGTGCATAGTATAGAGTATTGTGAATAGTGATACATAGCATAGAATATGGTGTAGAGATGTATAGTGGTACGTAGTATAGAATATGGTTTATAGTGCTACATAGTATAGACTATGGTGTATAGTGGTATATAGTACAGAATGCGGTGTAGAGCTGTATAGTGGTACAAAGTATAGAATATGGTGAATAGTGGTACATAGTATAGAATATGGTGTATAGAGGTACATATTATAGAATATGGTGTATAGTTGTACATATTATAGAATGTGGTGTATAGTGGAACATAGTGGTACATAGTATAGAATGTTGTGTAGTGGTACATAGAATAGAATGTGGTGTAAAGTGGTATATGGTGTAGAGCTGTATAGTGGTACATAGTATAGAATGTGGTGAAGAGCTGTATAGTGGTACATAGTATAGAATGTGGTGTATAGTGTTACATTTTATAGAATATGGTGTATAGTGGTACATAGTATAGAATATGGTGTATAGTGGTATATAGTATAGAATATGGTGTAATGTGGTGCATAGTATAGAATATGGTGTAGAGCTGTATAGTGGTACATAGTATAGAAATTGGTGTAGAGCTGTATAGTGGTACATAGTTAAGAATGTGGTGTAGAGTGTTACATTTTATTGAATATGGTGTATAGTGGTACATAGTATAGAATATGGTGTATAGAGGTACATAGTATAGAATATGGTGTATTGTGGTGCATAGTATAGAATATGGTGTATATTGGTACATTTTATAGAATATGGTGTATAGTGGTACATAGTATAGAATATTGTGAATAGTGGTATATAGTATAGAATATGGTGTATTGTCGTGCATAGTATAGAATATGGTGTATAGACCAACATAGTATAGAATATGGTGTATAGTGCTACATAGTTTAGAATATGGTGTATAGTGGTACATAGTATAGAATATGGCGAAGTGCTGTATAGTGGTACATAGTATAGAATATGGTGTAGAACTGAATTGTGCTACACAGCATAGAATATGGTGTATAGTGGTACGTAGTATAGAAAATGGTGTATAGAGGTACATAGTATAGAATATGGTGTGTATAGTGGTACATAGTATAGAATACGGTGTATAGTGGTACATAGTATAGAATATGGTG
The DNA here is from genome assembly GCA_031769625.1 of Taudactylus pleione. Lineage (NCBI taxonomy): Eukaryota > Metazoa > Chordata > Amphibia > Anura > Myobatrachidae > Taudactylus > Taudactylus pleione. The sequence continues at coordinate 305,355 of JAUIMM010002617.1, read as the reverse complement.
TATTGTGATACATAGTATAGAATATGGTGTTTAGTGGTACATTTTATAGAATATGGTTTATAGAGGTACATAGTATAGAATATGGTGTATAGTGGTTTATAGTATAGAATATGGTGTAGAGCTGTATAGTGGTGCATAGTATAGAATATGGGGTAGAGCTATATAGTTGTTTATAGTATAGAATATGGTGTATAGTGGTACATAGCATAGAATATGGTGTATAGTGGTATATAGTATAGAATATGGTGTATAGAGGTACATAGTATAGAATATGGTGTATTGTGGTGCATAGTATAGAATATGGTGTATAGTGGTACGTAGTATAGAATATGTTGTATAGAGGTACATAGTATAGAATATGGTGTATAGTGGTACATAGTATAGAATGTGGTGTATAGTGGTACATAGTATAGAATTTGGTGTAGAGCTATATTGTGGTACATAGTATAGAATATGGTGTATAGAGGAACATATTATAGAATGTGGTGTATAGTGGTACATAGAATATGGTGTATAGTGGTACATAGTTAAGAATGTGGTGTAGAGCTGTATAGTGGTACATAGTATAGAATATGGTGTATAGTGGTATATAGTCTAGAATGTGGTGTATAGAGGTACATAGTATAGAATATGGTGTACAGTGGTACATAGTATAGAAAGTGGTGTAGAGCTGTATAGTGGTACATAGTATATAATGTGGTGTAGAGCTGTATAATGGTACATAGTATAGAATGTGGTGTACAGTGTTACATTTTATAGAATATGGTGTATAGTGCAAACTATAGAATGTGGTGCATAGTAGTATATAGTATAGAATATGGTTTAGAGCTGTATAGTGGTACATAGTATAAAATGTGGTATACAGCTGTATAGTGGTACATAGTATAGAATATGGTGTATAGTTGTACATTGTATAGAATATGGTTAACAGTGGTATATAGTATAGAATATGGTGTATAGAGGTAAATAGTATAGAATATGGTGTATAGTGGTACATAGTATAGAATGTGGTGAAGAGCTGTATAATGGTACATAGTATAGTATGTGGTGTATAGTGGTATATAGTATAGAATATGGTGTATAGAGGTACATAGTATAGAATATGGTGTATAGTAGTACATAGTCTAGAATGTGGTGTATAGTGGTATATAGTATAGAATGTGGTGTAGAGCTGTATAGTGGTACATCATATAGAATATGGTGTATAGTGGTACATAGTATAGAATATGGTGTATAGAGGTACATAGTATAGAATATTGGGTATAGTGGTATATAGTATAGAATGCGGTATATAGTGGTACATAGTGGTACATAGTATAGAATGTGGTGTAGTGGTACATAGTATAGAATGTGGTGTATAGTGGTGTATGGTGTAGAGCTTTAAAGTGGTACATAGTATAGAATACGGGTAGAGCTGTATAGTGGTACATAGTATAGAATATGGTGTATTGTGGTACATTGTATAGAATATGGTGTATAGTGGTACATAGTATAAAATATAGTGTATAGTGGTATATAGTATAGAATATGGTATATAGTGGTAAACAGTATAGGATATGGTGTATTGTGGTACATAGTATAGAATATGGTGTATAGTGGTACACAGTATAGAATATGGTGTATAGAGGTACATAGTATAGAATATGGTGTATAGTGGTACATAGTATAGAATATTGTGTATAGTGCTACATAGTATAGAAAGTGGTGTGTAATGGTACATAGTATAAGTTATGGTGTATAGTGGAACATAGTCTAGAATGTGGTGTATAGTGGTACATAGAATATGGTGTATAGTGGTACATAGTATAGAATGTGGTGTAGAGCTGTATAGTGGTACATAGTATAGAATATGGTGTATAGTGGTACATAGTATAGAATATGGTGTATAGCTGTACAGTGGTGCATAGTATAGAGTATTGTGTATAGTGATACAAAGCATAGAAAATGGTGTAGAGATGTATAGTGGTACATAGTATAGAATATGGTGTATAGTGGTATATAGTATAGAATATGGTGTATAGATGTACATAGTATAGAATATGGTGTATAGTGGTACATATTCTAGAATATGGAGTAGAGCTGTATAGTGGTACATAGAATAGAATATGGTGTAGAGCTGTATAGTGGTACATAGTATACAATAGGGTGTATAGTGGTATATAGTATAGAATATGGTGTATAGCTGTACAGTGGTGCATAGTATAGAGTATTGTGTATAGTGATACATAGCATAGAATATGGTGTAGAGATGTATAGTGGTACATAGTATAGAATGTGGTGTAGAGCTGTATAGTGGTACATAGTATAGAATATGGTGTGTAGAGGTACATAGTATAGAATGTGTTGTAGAGCTTTATAGTGGTACATAGTATAGAATATGGTGTATAGTGGTACATAGTATAGAATATGGTTTATAGAGGAACATAGTATAGAATGTGGTGTAGAGATGTATAGTTGTACATAGTATAGAATATGGTGTATTGTGGTACATTGTAGAGAATATGGTGTATAGTGGTACATAGTATAGAATATGGTGTACAGAGGTACATAGTATAGAATATGGTGTATAGTGCTACATAGTATAGAATGTGTTGTATAGTGGTACATAGTATAAAATATGGTGTATAGCGGTATATAGTATAGAATATGGTATATAGTGGTAAATAGTTTAGAATATGGTGTATTGTGGTACATAGTATAGAATATGGTGTATAGTGGTACACAGTATAGAATATGGTGTATAGAGGTACATAGTATAGAATATGGTGTATAGTGGTACATAGTATAGAATATGGTGTATAGTGCTACATAGTATAGAATGTGGTGTGTAGTGGTACATAGTATAAATTATGGTGTATAGAGGTACATAGTATAGAATATGGGGTATAGTGGTACATAGTCTAGAATGTGGTGTATAGTGGTACATAGAATATGGTGTATAGTGGTACATAGTATAAAATGTGGTGTAGAGCTGTATAGTGCTACATAGTATAGAATATGGTGTATAGTGCTGCATATTATAGAATGTGGTGTAGAGCTGTATAATGGTACATATTATAGAATGTGGTGTATAGTGGTACATAGTATAGAATGTAATTTAGAGCTGTATAGTGGTACATAGTATAGAATATGGTGTATAGTGGTACATAGTCTAGAATGTGGTGTATAGTGGTACATAGTATAGAATATAGTGTACAGTGGTACATAGTATAGAATGTGGTGTAGAGCTGTATAGTGGTACATAGTATATATTGTGGTGTAGAGCTGTATAATGGTACATAGTATAGAATGTGGTGTATAGTGTTACATTTTATAGAATATGGTGTATAGCGGTACATAGTATAGAATGTGGTGTATAGTAGTATATAGTATAGAATATGGTGTAGAGCTGTATAGTGGTACATAGTATAGAATGTGTTATACAGCTGTATAGTGGTACATAGTATAGAATATGGTGTATAGTGGTATATAGTATAGAATATGGTGTAGAGCTATATAGTGGTTCATAGTATAGAAAATGGTGTATAGTAGTACATAGTATAGAATATGGGGTGAGCTATATAGTTGATTATAGTATAGAATATGGTTTATAGTGGTACATAGTTTAGAATATGGTGTATAGTGGTATATAGTATAGAATATTGTGTATAGAGGTACATAGTATAGAATATGGTGTATAGATGTACATAGTATAGAATATGGTATATAGTGGTACATAGTCTAGAATGTGGTGTAGAGCTGTATAGTGGTACATAGAATAGAATATGGTGTAGAGCTGTATAGTGGTACATAGTATACAATAGCGTGTATAGTGGTATATAGTATAGAATATGGTGTATAGCTGTACAGTGGTGTATAGTATAGAGTATTGTTTATAGTGTTACATAGCATAGAATATGGTGTAGAGATGTTAAGTGGTACGTAGTATAGCATATGGTGTATAGTGCTACATAGTATAGAATATGGTGAATAGTGTCATATAGTCCAGAATGTGGTGTAGAGCTGTTAGTGGTACATAGAATAGAATATGGTGTATAGTGGTACATAGTATAGAATGTGGTTTAAAGTGGTACATAGTATATAATATGGTGTATAGTGGTATATAATATAGAATATAATGTAGAGCTGTATTGTGGTACATAGTATAGAATATGGTGTATAGTGGTACATAGTATAGAATATGGTGTATAGCACATAGTATAGAATAATGTGTATAGTGGTACATGGTATAGAATATGGGGTAGAGCTGTATAGTGGTATATAGTATAGAATATGGTGTATAGTGGTACATAGTATAGAATATGGTGTATAGAGGTACATAGTATAGAATATGGTGTAAAGTGGTACATAGTATAGAATATGGTGTATAGTGGTACATAGTATATGGTATATTGTGGTACATTGTATAGAATGTGGTGTAGAGCTGTATAGTGGTTCATAGTATAGAATATGGTGTATAGTGGTACATAGTATAGAATGTGATGAAGAGCTGTATAGTGGTACATAGTATAGAATATGTTGTATAGTGGTACATAGTATAGAATGTGGTGTAGAGCTGTATAATGGTACATAGTATAAAATGTGGTTTAGAGCTTTAGAGTGGTATATAGTATATAATGTGGTGTATAGTGATACATAGTATAGAATAAGGTGTATAGTGGTATATAGTATAGAATGTCATTTATAGTGGTACATAGTATAGAATATGGTGTATAGTGGTATATATTATAGATCATGGTGTAGAGCTGAATATTGGTATAAAGTATAAAATATGGTGTAGAGCTGTATAGTTGTACATAGAATAGTATGTGGTTTATAGTGTTACATAGTATAGAATATGGTGTATAGAGGTACATAGTATAGAATGTGGTGTATAGTAGTATATAGTATAGAATATGGTGTAGAGCTGTATAGTGGTACATAGTATAGAATGTGGTACAGAGCTGTATAGTGGTACATGGCATAGAATATGGGGTAGAGCTGTTAAGTGGTATATAGTATAGAATATTGTGTAAAGTGGTACATAGTCTAGAATATGTTGTATAGAGGTACATAGTATAGAATATGGTGTATAGAAGTACAAAGTATAGAATATGGTGTATTGTGCTACATAGTATAGAATGTGATGTAGAGCTGTATAGTGGTACATAGTATAGAATATGATGTATAGTGGTACATAGTATAGAATGTGGTGTAGAGCTGTATATTGGTACATAGTATTGAATTTGGTATAGAACTGTATAGTGGTACATAGTATAGAATATGGTGTATAGTCGTATATAGTATAGAATATGGTATAGAACTGTATAGTGGTATATAGTATAGAATTTGGTGTATAGAGATACATAGTATAGAATATGGTGTAGAGCTGTATAGTGGTACATAGTATAGAATATGGTGTATAGTGGTACATAGTTTAGAATATGGTGTATAGTGGTACATAGCATAGAATGTGGTGTATAGTGGAACATAGTATAGAACATGGTGTAGAGCTGTATAGTGGTACATAGTATAGAATATGGTGTAGTGCTGTATAGTGGTACATAGTATAGAATATGGTGTATAGTTTGTGGTACATAGCATAAAATATGGTGTAGAGCAGTATAGTGGTACATAGTATAGAATATGGTGTATAGTGATACATAGTATAGAATATGGTGTATAGTGATACATTGTATAGAATATGGTGTATAGTGGTACTTGCTATAGATTACGGGGTAGAGCTGTATAGTCGTATATAGTATAGAATATGGTGTATAGTGGTACATAGTATAGAATATGGTGTATAGAGGTACAGAGTATAGAATATGGTGTATAGTGGTACATAGTATAGAATATGGTGTATAGTGGTACATAGAATATGGTGTATTGTGGTACATTGTATAGAATGTGGTTTAAAGCTGTATATTGGTACATAGTATAGAATGTGGTGTATAGTGGTACATAGTATAGAATGTGGTGTAGAGCTGTATAATGGTACATCATATAGAATGTGGTATAGAGCTGTATAGTGGTACATAGTATAGAATGTGGTACAGAGCTGTATAGTGGAACATGGCATAGAATATTGGGTAGAGCTGTTAAGTGGTATATAGTACAGAATATGGTGTAAAGTGGTACATAGTCTAGAATATGTTGTATAGTGGTATATAGTATAGAATATGGTGTATAGTGGTACATAGTATAGAATATGGTGTATAGTGGTACATAGTAAAGAATGTTGTTTACAGTGGTACATAGTATAGAATATGGTGTATAGTGGTATATAGTATAGAACATGGTGTAGAGCTGAATATTGGTACATAGTATAAAATATGGTGTAGAGCTGTATAGTGGTACATAGTATAGAATGTGGTGTATAGTGTCACATAGTATAGAATATGGTTTATAGTGGTACATAGTATAGAATGTGGTGTATAGTAGTATATAGTATAGAATATGGTGTAGAGCTGTACAGTGGTACATAATATAGAATGTGGTGCAGAGCTGTATAGTGGTACATGGCAAAGAATATGGGGTAGAACTGTATAGTGGTATATAGTATAGAATATGGTGTAAAGTGGTACATAGTCTAGAATATGTTGTATAGAGGTACATAGTATAGAATATTGTGGATAGAGGTACATAGTATAGAATATGGTGTATAGTGGTACATATTATAGAATGTGATGTAGAGCTGTATAGTGGTACATAGTATAGAATATGATGTATAGTGGTACATAGTATAGAATGTGGTGTAGAGCTGTATAGTGGTACATAGTATAGAATATGGTATATAGAGGTACATAGTATAGAATTTGGTGTAGAGCTGTATAGTGTTGCATAGTATTAGAGTATTGTGTAGAGTGATACATAGCATAGAATATGGTGTAGAGCTGTATAGTGGTGCAGAGAATAGAATATGGTGTATAGTGCTACATATTACAGAATATGGTGTATAGTGGTATATAGTATACAATTTGGTGTAGAGCTGTATAGTGGTACATAGTATAGAATATGGTGTACAGTGGTACATAGTATAGAATATGGTGTATATAGGTACATAGTATAGAATATGGTGTATAGTGGTATATAGTATAGAATATGGTGTATTGTGGTAAATTGTATAAAATATGGTGTATAGAGGTACATAGTACAGAATATGGTGGATAGTGGTACATAGTATAGAATGTTGTGTATAGTGGTACATTGTATAGAATTTGGTGTAGAGCAGTATAGTGGTACATAGTATAGAATGTGGTACAGAGCTGTATAGTGGTACATGGCATAGAATGTGGGGTAGAGCTGTTAAGTGGTATATAGTGTAGAATATGGTGTAAAGTGGTACATAGTCTAGAATATGTTGTATAGTGGTATATAGTATAGAATATGGTGTATAGTGGTACATAGTATAGAATATGGTGTATAATGGTACATAGTATAGAATGTTGTTTATAGGGGTACATAGTATAGAATATGGTGTATAGTGGTATATAGTATAGAACATGGTGTAGATCTGTATAGTGGTACATAGTATAGAATGTGGTGTATAGTGTTACATAGTATAGAATATGGTTTATAGTGGTACATAGTATAGAATGTGGTGTATAGTAGTATATAGTATAGAATATGGTATAGAGCTGTACAGTGGTACATAGTATAGAATGTGGTGCAGAGCTGTATAGTGGTACATAGTATAGAATATGGTGTATAGTGGTACATAGTATAGACTGTGGTGTATAGTGGTATATAATGGTACAAAGTATAGAATGTGGTGTAGTGGTACATAGTATAGAATGTGGTGTATAGTAGTACATAGTATAGAATACGGTGTAGAGCTGTATATTGGTACATAGTATAGAATATGGTGTAGTGTTGTATAGTGGTACATTGTATAGAATATGATGTAGAGCTGTATAGTGTTACATAGTATAGAAAATGGTGTATAGTGGTACATAGTATAGAATGTGGTGTATAGTGGTACATATTATAGAATATAGTGTATAAAGGCACATAGTATAGAATATGGTGTATAGTGGTACATAGTTTAGAATGTGGTGTATAGTGGTACATAGTATATAATATGGTGTATAGAGGTACATAGTATAGAATATGGTGTATAGAGGTACATTGTCTAGAATATGGTGTATAGTGTTACATAGTCTAGAATATGGTGTATAGTGGTACACAGAATATGATGTATAGCGGTACATAGTATAGAATGTGGTGTAGAGCTGAATAGTGGTACATAGTATAGAATATGGTGTATAGTGGTACATAGTATAGAATATGATGTAGAGCTATATAGTGGTACATAGAATAGAATGTGGTGTATAGTGCTACATACTATAGAATATGGTGTATAGAGGTACTTAGTATAGAATGAGTTCTATAGTAGTATTAAGTATAGAATATAGTGTAGACCTGTACAGTTATACATAGTATAGAATGTGGTATAGAGCTGTTTACTGGTACATAGCATAGAATATAGTGTAGAGGTTTACAGTGGTACATAGTATAGAATATGGTGTATAGTGGTAAATAGTATAGAATATGGCGTAGAGTTGTATAGTGGTTCATAGTATAGAATATGGTGTATAGTGGTATATACATAGTACAGAATATGGGGTAGAGCTGTATAGTTGTATATCGTATAGAATATGGTGTATAGTGGTACATTGTATCGAATATGGTTAATAGTGGTACATAGTATAGAATATGGTGTATAGTGGTATATAGTATAGAACATGGTGTAGAGCTGAATATTGGTACATAGTATAAAATATTTTGTAGAGCTGTATAGTGGTACATGGTATAGAATGTGGTGTATAGTGTTACATAGTATAGCATATGGTTTATAGTGGTACATAGTATAGAATGTGGTGTATAGTAGTATATAGTATAGAATATGGTGTAGAGCTGTACAGTGGTACATAGTATAGAATGTGGTGCAGAGCTGTATAGTGGTACTTTGCAAAGAATATGGGGTAGAGCTGTATAGTGGTATATAGTATAGAATATGGTGTAAAGTGGTACATAGTCTAGAATATGTTGTATAGTGGTATATAGTATAGAATATGGTGTATAGTGGTACATAGTGTAGAATATGGTGAATAGTGGTACATAGTATAGAATGTTGTTTATAGTGGTACATAGTATAGAATATGGTGTAGAGCTGTACAGTGGTACATAGTATAGAATGTGGTGCAGAGCTGTATAGTGGTACTTTGCAAAGAATATGGGGTAGAGCTGTATAGTGGTATATAGTATAGAATATGGTGTAAAGTGGTACATAGTCTAGAATATGTTGTAAAGAGGTACATAGTATAGAATATTGTGTATAGAGGTACATAGTATAGAATATGGTGTATAGTGGTACATATTATAGAATGTGATGTAGAGCTGTATAGTGGTACATAGTATAGAATATGATGTATAGTGGTACATAGTATAGAATGTGGTGTAGAGCTGTATAGTGGTACATAGTATAGAATATGGTATATAGAGGTACATAGTATAGAATTTGGTGTAGAGCTGTATAGTGGTGCATAGTATAGAGTATTGTGTAGAGTGATACATAGCATAGAATATGGTGTAGAGCTGTATAGTGGTTCAGAGAATAGAATATGGTGTATAGTGCTACATATTACAGAATATGGTGTATAGTGGTATATAGTATAGAATTTGGTGTAGAGCTGTATAGTGGTACATAGTATAGAATATGGTGTACAGTGGTACATAGTATAGAATATGGTGTATATAGGTACATAGTATAGAATATGGTGTATAGTGGTATATAGTATAGAATATGGTGTATTTAATAAATTGTATAGAATATGGTGTGTAGAGGTACATAGTACAGAATATGGTGTATAGTGGTACATAGTATAGAATATGGTGCACAGTGGTACATAGTATAGAATATGGTGTATATAGGTACATAGTATAGAATATGGTGTATAGTGGTATATAGTATAGAATATGGTGTATTGTGGTAAATTGTATAGAATATGGTGTATAGAGGTACATAGTACAGAATATGGTGTATGGTGGTACATAGTATAGAATGTGGTGTATAGTGGTACATTGTATAGAATTTGGTGTAGAGCTGTATAGTGGTACATAGTATAGAATGTGGAGCAGAGCTGTATAGTGGTACATGGCATAGAATATGGGGTAGAGCTGTTAAGTGGTATATAGTGTAGAATATGGTGTAAAGTGGTACATAGTCTAGAATATGTTGTATAGTGGTATATAGTATAGAATATGGTGTATAGTGGTACATAGTATAGAATATGGTGTATAGTGGTACATAGTATAGAATGTTGTTTATAGTGGTACATAGTATAGAATATGGTGTATAGTGGTATATTGTATAGAACATGGTGTAGAGCTGTATAGTGGTACATAGTATAGAATGTGGTGTATAGTGTTACATAGTATAGAATATGGTTTATAGTGGTACATAGTATAGAATGTGGTGTATAGTAGTATATAGTATAGAATATGGTGTAGAGCTGTACAGTGGTACATAGTATAGAATGTGGTGCAGAGCTGTATAGTGGTACATGGCATAGAATATGGGGTAGAGCTGTATAGTGGTATATAGTATAGAATATGGTGTAAAGTGGTACATAGTCTAGAATATGTTGTATAGAGGTACATAGTATAGAATATGGTGTATAGAGGTACATAGTATAGAATATGGTGTATAGTGGTACATAGTATAGAATGTGATGTAGAGCTGTATAGTGGTACATAGTATAGCATATGATGTATAGAGGTACATAGTATAGAATATGGTGTATAGAGGTACATAGTATAGAATATGGTGTATAGTGGTACATAGTATAGAATGTGGTGTATCGTGGTATATAGTGGTACATAGTATAGAATGTGGTGTAATGGTTCATAGTATAGAATGTGGTGTATAGTAGTACATAGTATAGAATACGGTGTAGAGCTGTATATTAGTACATCGTATAGAATATGGTGTAGTGTTGTATAGTGGTACATGGTATAGAATATGGTGTAGAGCTTTATAGTGGTACATAGTATAGAAAATGGTGTATAGTGGTACATAGTATAGAATGTGGTGTATAGTGGTACATAGAATAGAATATAGTGTATAAAGGCACATTGTAAAAAATATGGTGTATAGTGGTACATAGTTTAGAATGTGGTGTATAGTGGTACATAGTATATAATATGGTGTATAGTGGTACATAGTATAGAATATGTTGTATAGAGGTACATGGTCTAGAATATGGTGTATAGTGTTACATAGTCTAGAATATGGTGTATAGTGGTACACAGAATATGATGTATAGCGGTACATAGTATAGAATGTGGTGTAGAGCTGAATAGTGGTACATAGTATAGAATATGGTGTATAGTGGTACATAGTATAGAATATGATGTAGAGCTGTGTAGTGGTACATAGTATAGAATGTGGTGTATAGTGCTACATACTATAGAATATGGTGTATAGAGGTACTTAGTATAGAATGTGGTCTATAGTAGTATTAAGTATTGAATATAGTGTAGACCTGTACAGTTGTACATAGTATAGAATGTGGTATAGAGCTGTTTAGTGGTACATAGCATAGAATATAGTGTAGAGGTTTAAAGTGGTACATAGTATAGAATATGGTGTATAGTGGTAAATAGTATAGAATATGGTGTAGAGCTGTATAGTGGATCATAGTATAGAATATGGTGTATAGTGGTATATACATAGTACAGAATATGGGGTAGAGCTGTATAGTTGTATATCGTATAGAATGTGGTGTATAGTGGTACATTGTATAGAATATGGTTAATAGTGGTATATAGTATAGAATATGGTGTATAGAGGTAAATAGTATAGAATATGGTGTATAGTGGAACATAGTATAGAATGTTGTGAAGAGCTGTATAATGGTACATAGTATAGGATGTGGTGTATAGTGGTATATAGTATAGATTATGGTGTATAGAGGTACATAGTATAGAATATGGTGTATAGTAGTACATAGTCCAGATTGTGGAGTATAGTGATATATAGTATAGATTGTGGTGTAGAGCTATATAGTGGTACATCATATAGAATATGGTATATAGTGGTATATAGTATAGAATATGGTGTATAGTGGTACATAGTATAGAATATGGGGTATAGTGGTACATAGTATAGAATGTGGTGTGTAGTGGTACATAGTGGTACATAGTATAGAATGTGGTGTAGTGGTCATATGTAGAATGTGGTGTATAGTGGTGTATGGTGTAGAGCTGTATAGTGGTACATTGTATATAATGTGGTGTATAGTAGTACATAGTATAGAATACGGTGTAGAGCTGTAAAGTGGTACATAGTATAGAATGTGGTGTAGAGCTGTATAGTGGTACATAGTATAGAATATGGTGTGTAGAGGTACATAGTATAGAATGTGTTGAAGAGCTGTATAGTGGTACATAGTATAGAATATGGTGTATAGTGGTACATAGTATAGAATATGGTGAAGAGCTGTATAGTGGTACATAGTATAGAATATGGTGTAGTGTTGTATAGTGGGACATAGTATGGAAAATGGTGTATCGCTGTATTGTGGTACATAGTATAGAATATGGTGTATAATGGTACATAGTATTGAATTTGGTATAGAACTGTATAGTGGTACATAGTATAGAATATGGTGTATAGTCGTATATAGTATAGAACATGGTATAGAACTGTATAATGGTATATAGTATAGAATATGGTGTATAGAGATACATAGTATAGAATATGGTGTAGAGCTGTATAGTGGTACATAGTATAGAAAATGGTGTATAGTGGTATATAGTATAGAATATGGTGTAAAGTGGTACACAGTATAGAATATGGTGTATAGTGGTACATAGCATAGAATGTGGTGTATAGTGGTAAATATTATAGAATATGGTGTATAGTGGTACATTGTTTAGAATATGGTGTACAGTGGTACATAGCATAGAATGTGTTGTATAGTGGTACATAGTATAGAACATGGTGTAGAGCTGTATAGTGGTACATAATATAGAATATGGTGTAGAGCTGTATAGTGGTACATAGTATAGAAAATTGTGTATAGTTTGTGGTACATAGCATAAAATAAGGTGTAGAGCTGTATAGTGGTACATAGTATAGAATGTGGTTCAGTGCTGTATAGTGGTACATGGCATAGAATATGGGGTAGAGCTGTTAAGTGGTATATAGTACAGAATATGGTGTAAAGTGGAACATAGTCTAGAATATGTTGTATAGTGGTATATAGTATAGAATATGGTGTATAGTGGTACATAGTATAGAACATGGTGCATAGTGGTACATAGTATAGAATGTTGTTTATAGTGGAACATAGTATAGAACATGGTGTAGAGCTGTATAGTGGTACATAGTATAGAATGTTGTGTATAGTGTTACATAGTATAGAATATGGTTTATAGTGGTACATAGTATAGAATGTGGTGTATAGTAGTATATAGTATAGAATATGGTATAGAGCTGTACAGTGGTACATAGTATAGAATGTGGTGCAGAGCTGTATAGTGGTACATAGTATAGAATATGGTGTATAGTGGTACATAGTATAGACTGTGGTGTATAGTGGTATATAATGGTACAAAGTATAGAATGTGGTGTAGTGGTACATAGTATAGAATGTGGTGTATAGTAGTACATAGTATAGAATACGGTGTAGAGCTGTATATTGGTACATAGTATAGAATATGGTGTAGTGTTGTATAGTGGTACATTGTATAGAATATGATGTAGAGCTGTATAGTGTTACATAGTATAGAAAATGGTGTATAGTGGTACATAGTATAGAATGTGGTGTATAGTGGTACATATTATAGAATATAGTGTATAAAGGCACATAGTATAGAATATGGTGTATAGTGGTACATAGTTTAGAATGTGGTGTATAGTGGTACATAGTATATAATATGGTGTATAGAGGTACATAGTATAGAATATGGTGTATAGAGGTACATTGTCTAGAATATGGTGTATAGTGTTACATAGTCTAGAATATGGTGTATAGTGGTACACAGAATATGATGTATAGCGGTACATAGTATAGAATGTGGTGTAGAGCTGAATAGTGGTACATAGTATAGAATATGGTGTATAGTGGTACATAGTATAGAATATGATGTAGAGCTATATAGTGGTACATAGAATAGAATGTGGTGTATAGTGCTACATACTATAGAATATGGTGTATAGAGGTACTTAGTATAGAATGAGTTCTATAGTAGTATTAAGTATAGAATATAGTGTAGACCTGTACAGTTATACATAGTATAGAATGTGGTATAGAGCTGTTTACTGGTACATAGCATAGAATATAGTGTAGAGGTTTACAGTGGTACATAGTATAGAATATGGTGTATAGTGGTAAATAGTATAGAATATGGCGTAGAGTTGTATAGTGGTTCATAGTATAGAATATGGTGTATAGTGGTATATACATAGTACAGAATATGGGGTAGAGCTGTATAGTTGTATATCGTATAGAATATGGTGTATAGTGGTACATTGTATCGAATATGGTTAATAGTGGTACATAGTATAGAATATGGTGTATAGTGGTATATAGTATAGAACATGGTGTAGAGCTGAATATTGGTACATAGTATAAAATATTTTGTAGAGCTGTATAGTGGTACATGGTATAGAATGTGGTGTATAGTGTTACATAGTATAGAATATGGTTTATAGTGGTACATAGTATAGAATGTGGTGTATAGTAGTATATAGTATAGAATATGGTGTAGAGCTGTACAGTGGTACATAGTATAGAATGTGGTGCAGAGCTGTATAGTGGTACTTTGCAAAGAATATGGGGTAGAGCTGTATAGTGGTATATAGTATAGAATATGGTGTAAAGTGGTACATAGTCTAGAATATGTTGTATAGTGGTATATAGTATAGAATATGGTGTATAGTGGTACATAGTGTAGAATATGGTGAATAGTGGTACATAGTATAGAATGTTGTTTATAGTGGTACATAGTATAGAATATGGTGTAGAGCTGTACAGTGGTACATAGTATAGAATGTGGTGCAGAGCTGTATAGTGGTACTTTGCAAAGAATATGGGGTAGAGCTGTATAGTGGTATATAGTATAGAATATGGTGTAAAGTGGTACATAGTCTAGAATATGTTGTAAAGAGGTACATAGTATAGAATATTGTGTATAGAGGTACATAGTATAGAATATGGTGTATAGTGGTACATATTATAGAATGTGATGTAGAGCTGTATAGTGGTACATAGTATAGAATATGATGTATAGTGGTACATAGTATAGAATGTGGTGTAGAGCTGTATAGTGGTACATAGTATAGAATATGGTATATAGAGGTACATAGTATAGAATTTGGTGTAGAGCTGTATAGTGGTGCATAGTATAGAGTATTGTGTAGAGTGATACATAGCATAGAATATGGTTTAGAGCTGTATAGTGGTTCAGAGAATAGAATATGGTGTATAGTGCTACATATTACAGAATATGGTGTATAGTGGTATATAGTATAGAATTTGGTGTAGAGCTGTATAGTGGTACATAGTATAGAATATGGTGTACAGTGGTACATAGTATAGAATATGGTGTATATAGGTACATAGTATAGAATATGGTGTATAGTGGTATATAGTATAGAATATGGTGTATTTAATAAATTGTATAGAATATGGTGTGTAGAGGTACATAGTACAGAATATGGTGTATAGTGGTACATAGTATAGAATATGGTGCACAGTGGTACATAGTATAGAATATGGTGTATATAGGTACATAGTATAGAATATGGTGTATAGTGGTATATAGTATAGAATATGGTGTATTGTGGTAAATTGTATAGAATATGGTGTATAGAGGTACATAGTACAGAATATGGTGTATGGTGGTACATAGTATAGAATGTGGTGTATAGTGGTACATTGTATAGAATTTGGTGTAGAGCTGTATAGTGGTACATAGTATAGAATGTGGAGCAGAGCTGTATAGTGGTACATGGCATAGAATATGGGGTAGAGCTGTTAAGTGGTATATAGTGTAGAATATGGTGTAAAGTGGTACATAGTCTAGAATATGTTGTATAGTGGTATATAGTATAGAATATGGTGTATAGTGGTACATAGTATAGAATATGGTGTATAGTGGTACATAGTATAGAATGTTGTTTATAGTGGTACATAGTATAGAATATGGTGTATAGTGGTATATTGTATAGAACATGGTGTAGAGCTGTATAGTGGTACATAGTATAGAATGTGGTGTATAGTGTTACATAGTATAGAATATGGTTTATAGTGGTACATAGTATAGAATGTGGTGTATAGTAGTATATAGTATAGAATATGGTGTAGAGCTGTACAGTGGTACATAGTATAGAATGTGGTGCAGAGCTGTATAGTGGTACATGGCATAGAATATGGGGTAGAGCTGTATAGTGGTATATAGTATAGAATATGGTGTAAAGTGGTACATAGTCTAGAATATGTTGTATAGAGGTACATAGTATAGAATATGGTGTATAGAGGTACATAGTATAGAATATGGTGTATAGTGGTACATAGTATAGAATGTGATGTAGAGCTGTATAGTGGTACATAGTATAGCATATGATGTATAGAGGTACATAGTATAGAATATGGTGTATAGAGGTACATAGTATAGAATATGGTGTATAGTGGTACATAGTATAGAATGTGGTGTATCGTGGTATATAGTGGTACATAGTATAGAATGTGGTGTAATGGTACATAGTATAGAATGTGGTGTATAGTAGTACATAGTATAGAATACGGTGTAGAGCTGTATATTAGTACATCGTATAGAATATGGTGTAGTGTTGTATAGTGGTACATGGTATAGAATATGGTGTAGAGCTTTATAGTGGTACATAGTATAGAAAATGGTGTATAGTGGTACATAGTATAGAATGTGGTGTATAGTGGTACATAGAATAGAATATAGTGTATAAAGGCACATAGTAAAAAATATGGTGTATAGTGGTACATAGTTTAGAATGTGGTGTATAGTGGTACATAGTATATAATATGGTGTATAGTGGTACATAGTATAGAATATGTTGTATAGAGGTACATGGTCTAGAATATGGTGTATAGTGTTACATAGTCTAGAATATGGTGTATAGTGGTACACAGAATATGATGTATAGCGGTACATAGTATAGAATGTGGTGTAGAGCTGAATAGTGGTACATAGTATAGAATATGGTGTATAGTGGTACATAGTATAGAATATGATGTAGAGCTGTGTAGTGGTACATAGTATAGAATGTGGTGTATAGTGCTACATACTATAGAATATGGTGTATAGAGGTACTTAGTATAGAATGTGGTCTATAGTAGTATTAAGTATTGAATATAGTGTAGACCTGTACAGTTGTACATAGTATAGAATGTGGTATAGAGCTGTTTAGTGGTACATAGCATAGAATATAGTGTAGAGGTTTAAAGTGGTACATAGTATAGAATATGGTGTATAGTGGTAAATAGTATAGAATATGGTGTAGAGCTGTATAGTGGATCATAGTATAGAATATGGTGTATAGTGGTATATACATAGTACAGAATATGGGGTAGAGCTGTATAGTTGTATATCGTATAGAATGTGGTGTATAGTGGTACATTGTATAGAATATGGTTAATAGTGGTATATAGTATAGAATATGGTGTATAGAGGTAAATAGTATAGAATATGGTGTATAGTGGAACATAGTATAGAATGTTGTGAAGAGCTGTATAATGGTACATAGTATAGGATGTGGTGTATAGTGGTATATAGTATAGATTATGGTGTATAGAGGTACATAGTATAGAATATGGTGTATAGTAGTACATAGTCCAGATTGTGGAGTATAGTGATATATAGTATAGATTGTGGTGTAGAGCTATATAGTGGTACATCATATAGAATATGGTATATAGTGGTATATAGTATAGAATATGGTGTATAGTGGTACATAGTATAGAATATGGGGTATAGTGGTACATAGTATAGAATGTGGTGTATAGTGGTACATAGTGGTACATAGTATAAAATGTGGTGTAGTGGTCATATGTAGAATGTGGTGTATAGTGGTGTATGGTGTAGAGCTGTATAGTGGTACATTGTATATAATGTGGTGTATAGTAGTACATAGTATAGAATACGGTGTAGAGCTGTAAAGTGGTACATAGTATAGAATGTGGTGTAGAGCTGTATAGTGGTACATAGTATAGAATATGGTGTGTAGAGGTACATAGTATAGAATGTGTTGAAGAGCTGTATAGTGGTACATAGTATAGAATATGGTGTATAGTGGTACATAGTATAGAATATGGTGAAGAGCTGTATAGTGGTACATAGTATAGAATATGGTGTAGTGTTGTATAGTGGGACATAGTATGGAAAATGGTGTATCGCTGTATTGTGGTACATAGTATAGAATATGGTGTATAATGGTACATAGTATTGAATTTGGTATAGAACTGTATAGTGGTACATAGTATAGAATATGGTGTATAGTCGTATATAGTATAGAACATGGTATAGAACTGTATAATGGTATATAGTATAGAATATGGTGTATAGAGATACATAGTATAGAATATGGTGTAGAGCTGTATAGTGGTACATAGTATAGAAAATGGTGTATAGTGGTATATAGTATAGAATATGGTGTAAAGTGGTACACAGTATAGAATATGGTGTATAGTGGTACATAGCATAGAATGTGGTGTATAGTGGTAAATATTATAGAATATGGTGTATAGTGGTACATTGTTTAGAATATGGTGTACAGTGGTACATAGCATAGAATGTGTTGTATAGTGGTACATAGTATAGAACATGGTGTAGAGCTGTATAGTGGTACATAATATAGAATATGGTGTAGAGCTGTATAGTGGTACATAGTATAGAAAATTGTGTATAGTTTGTGGTACATAGCATAAAATAAGGTGTAGAGCTGTATAGTGGTACATAGTATAGAATGTGGTTCAGTGCTGTATAGTGGTACATGGCATAGAATATGGGGTAGAGCTGTTAAGTGGTATATAGTACAGAATATGGTGTAAAGTGGAACATAGTCTAGAATATGTTGTATAGTGGTATATAGTATAGAATATGGTGTATAGTGGTACATAGTATAGAACATGGTGCATAGTGGTACATAGTATAGAATGTTGTTTATAGTGGAACATAGTATAGAACATGGTGTAGAGCTGTATAGTGGTACATAGTATAGAATGTGGTGTATAGTGTTACATAGTATAGAATATGGTTTATAGTGGTACATAGTATAGAATGTGGTGTATAGTAGTATATAGTATAGAATATGGTGTAGAGCTGTACAGTGGTACATGGCATAGAATATGGGGTAGAGCTGTATAGTGGTATATAGTATAGAATATGGTATATAGTGGTACATAGTATAGAATGTGATGTAGAGCTGTATAGTGGTACATAGTATAGAATATGTTGTATAGTTGTACATAGTATAGAATGTGGTGTAGAGCTGTATAATGGTACATAGTGTAGAATTTGGTATAGAGCTGTATAGTGGTACATAGTATAGAATATGGTATATAGAGGTACATAGTATAGAATTTGGTGTAGAGCTGTATAGTGGTGCATAGTATAGAGTATTGTGTAGAGTGATACATAGCATAGAATATGGTGTAGAGCTGTATAGTGGTGCAGAGTATAGAATATGGTGTATAGTGCTACATATTACAGCATATGGTGTATAGTGGTATATAGTATAGAATTTGGGGTAGAGCTGTATAGTGGTACATAGTATAGAATATGGTGTATAGTGGTACATAGTATAGAATATGGTGTATATAGGTACATAGTTTAGAATATTGTGTATAGTGGTATATAGTATAGAATATGGTATATTGTGGTAAATTGTATAGAATATGGTGTATAGAGTTACATAGTACAGAATACGGTGTATAGAGGTACATAGTATAGAATGTGGTGTATAGTGGTACATTGTATAGAATTTGGTGTAGAGTTGTATAGTGGTACATAGTATAGAATGTGGTACAGAGCTGTATAGTGGTACATGGCATAGAATATTCTATACACCATATTCTATACTATGTACCACTATATACCATATTCTATACTTTGTACCTCTATATACAATATTCTATACAATGTACCACATTACACCATATTCTATACTATGTACCACTATACACCGTATAGAATATGGTGTATAGTGGTATATAGTATAGAACATGGTGTAGAGCTGAATATTGGTACATAGTATAAAATATGGTGTAGAGCTGTAAAGTGGTACATAGTATAGAATGTGGTGTATAGTGTTACATAGTATAGAATATGGTTTATAGTGGTACATAGTATAGAATGTGGTGTATAGTAGTATATAGTATAGAATATGGTGTTGAGCTGTACAGTGGTACATAGTATAGAATGTGGTGCAGAGCTGTATAGTGGTACATTGCATAGAATATGGGGTAGAGCTGTATAGTGGTACATAGTCTAGAATATGTTGTATAGAGGTAAATAGTATAGAATATGGTGTATAGAGGTACATAGTATAGAATATGGTGTATAGTGGTACATATTATAGAATGTGATGTAGAGCTGTATAGTGGTACATAGTATAGAATATGATGTATAGAGGTACATAGTATAGAATATGGTGTATAGAGGTACATAGTATAGAATATGGTGTATAGTGGTACATAGTATAGAATGTGGTGTATAGTGGTAAATAGTGGTACATTTTATAGAATGTGGTGTAGTGGTACATAGTATAGAATGTGGTGTATAGTAGTACAAAGTATAGAATACGGTGTAGAGCTGTATATTAGTACATAGTATAGAATATGGTGTAGTGTTGTATAGTGGTACATAGTATAGAATATGGTTTAGAGCTGTATAGTGGTACATAGTATAGAAAATGGTGTATAGTGGTACATAGTATAGAATGTGGTGTATAGTGGTACATAGTATAGAATATAGTGTATAAAGGCACATAGTATAGAATATGGTGTACAGTGATACATAGTATAGAATGTGGTGTATAGTGGTACATAGTATATAATATGGTGTATAGAGGTACATAGTATAGAATATGGTGTATAGAGGTACATTGTCTAGAATATGGTGTATAGTGTTACATAGTCTAGAATATGGTGTATAGTGGTAAACAGAATATGATGTATAGCGGTACTTAGTATAGAATGTGGTGTAGAGCTGAATAGTGGTACATAGTATAGAATATGGTGTATAGTGGTACATAGTATAGAATATGGTGTAGAGCTGTATAGTGGTTCATAGTATAGAATATAGTGTATAGTGGTATATACATAGTACAGAATATGGGGTAGAGCTGTATAGTTGTATATCGTATAGAATATGGTGTATAGTGGTACATTGTATAGAATATGGTTAATAGTGGTATATAGTATAGAATATGGTGTATAGAGGTAAATAGTATAGAATATGGTGTATAGTGGTACATAGTATAGAATGTGGTGAAGAGCTGTATAATGGTACATAGTATAGGATGTGGTGTATAGTGGTATATTGTATAGATTATGGTGTATAGAGGTACATAGTATAGAATATGGTGTATAGTAGTACATAGTCTAGAATGTGGAGTATAGTGGTATATAGTATAGATTGTGGTGTAGAGCTATATAGCAGTACATCGTATAGAATATGGTGTATAGTGGTACATAGTATAGAATATGGTGTATAGAGGTACATAGTATAGAATATGGGGTATAGTGGTACATAGTATAGAATGTGGTGTATAGTGGTACATAGTGGAACATAGTATAGAATGTGGTGTAGTGGTACATATGTAGAATGTGGTGTATAGTGGTTTATGGTGTAGAGCTGTATAGTGGTACATTGTATAGAATGTGGTGTATAGTAGTACATAGTATAGAATACAGTGTAGAGCTGTATAGTGGTACATAGTATAGAATATGGTGTGTAGAGGTACACAGTAAAGAATGTGTTGTAGAGCTGTATAGTGGTACATAGTATAGAATATGGTGTATAGTGGTACCTAGTATAGAATATGGTGTAGAGCTGTATAGTGGTACATAGTATAGAATATGGTGTAGTGTTGTATAGTGGGACATAGTATAGAAAATGGTATAGAGCTGTATTGTGGTACATAGTATAGAATATGGTGTAGAGCTGTATAATGGTACATAGTATTGAATTTGGTATAGAACTGTATAGTAGTACATAGTATAGAATACGGTGTTGAGCTGTATAGTGTTACATAGTATAGAATGTGGTGTAGAGCTGTATAGTGGTACATAGTATAGAATATGGTGTATAGTGGTACATAGTATAGAATGTGTTGTAGAGCTGTATAGTGGTACAAAGTATAGAATATAGTGTATAGTGGTACATAGTATAGAATATGGTGTAGAGCTGTATAGTGGTACATAGTATAGAATAGGGTGTAGTGTTGTATAGTGGTACATAGTGTAGAATATGGTGTAGAGCTTTATTGTGGTACATAGTATAGAATATGGTGTATAGTGGTACATAGTATAGAATATGGCATATAGACGTACATAGTTTAGAATTTGGTGTAGAGCTGTCTAGTGGTGCATAGTATAGAGTATTGTTTATAGTGATACATAGCATAGAATATTGTGTAGAGCTGTATAGTTGTGTGGAGTATAGAATATGGTGTATAGTGCTACATAGTATAGAATATGGTGTATAGTGGTATATAGTATAGAATGTGGTGTAGAGCTGTATAGTGGTACATAGTATAGAATATGGTGTATAGTGGTGCATAGTATAGAATATTGTGTATAGAGGTACATAGTATAGAATATGGTGTACAGTGGTACATAGTATAGAATGTGGTGTATAGTGGTACATAGTGGTACAAAGTATAGAATGTGGTGTAGTGTTACATAGTGTAGAATTTGGTGTTAAGTGGTATATGGTGTAGAGCTGTATAGTGGTACATAGTATAGAATGTGGTGTACAGTATTACATAGTATAGAATACGGTGTAGAGATGTATAGTGGTACATAGTATAGAATGTGTTGTAGAGCTGTATAGTGGTACATAGTATAGAATATGGTGTAGTGTTGTATAGTGGTACATAGTATAGAATATGGTGTAGAGCTGTATTGTGGTACATAGTATAGAATACGGTGTATAGTGGTACATAGTATAGAATATTGTGTATAGAGGTACATAGTATAGAATATGGTGTATAGTGGTACATAGTATGGAATACGGTGTATAGTGGTACATAGTATAGAATATGGTGTAGAGCTGTATAGTGATAAATAGTATAGAATATGTTGTATAGTGGTACATAGTATAGATTGTGGTGTAAAGCTGTATAATGGTACATAGTATAGAATGTGGTGTATAGTGGTATATAGTATAGAATATGGTGTATAGTGGTACACAGTATAGAATATGGTGTGTAGTGGTAGAAAGTATAGAATGTGGTGTAGAGCTGTATAGTGGTACATAGTATCGATTGTGGTG
The DNA here is from genome assembly GCA_031769625.1 of Taudactylus pleione. NCBI lineage: Eukaryota > Metazoa > Chordata > Amphibia > Anura > Myobatrachidae > Taudactylus > Taudactylus pleione. The sequence goes on along the minus strand of JAUIMM010002617.1, from coordinate 281,832 downwards.
TAGAGCTGTATAGTGGTACATAATATAGACAATGGTGTATAGAGGTACATAGTATAGAATATGGTGTATAGTGGTACATAGTATAGTATAGAATGTGGTGTACAGTGGTACATAGTATAGAATATAGTGTATAGAGGCACATAGTATAGAATATGGTGTATAGTGGTACATAGTATATAATGTGGTGTATAACGGTACATAGTATATTATATGGTGTATAGAGGTACATAGTATAGAATATGGTGTATAGAGGTACATCATCTAGAATATGGTGTATAGTATTACATAGTATAGAATATGGTGTATAGTGGTACATAGTATAGTGGAATGTGGTGTAGAGCTGTATAGTGGTACATAGTATAGAATGTGGTGTATAGTGCTAAATTCTATAGAATATTGTGTATAGAGGTACTTAGTATAGAATGTGGTCTATAGTAGTATATAGTATAGAATATGGTGTAGAGCTGTATAGTTGTACATAGTATAGAATGTGGTATAGAGCTGTATAGTGGTACATAACACAGAATATAGTGCAGAGGTTTATAGTGGTACATAGTATAAAATATGGTGTATAGTGGTAAATAGTATAGAATATGGTGTAGAGCTGTATAGTGGTTCATAGTATAGAATATGGAGTATAGTGGTATATACATAGTACAGAATATGGGGTAAAGCTGTATAGTTGTATATCATATAGAATATGGTGTATAGTGGTACATTGTATAGAATATGGTTAATAGTGGTATATAGTATAGAATATGGTGTATAGATGTAAATAGTATAGATTATGGTGTATAGTGGTAGATAGTATAGAATGTGGTGAAGAGCTGTATAATGGTACATAGTATAGGATGTGGTGTATAGTAGTACATAGTCTAGAATGTGGTGTATAGTGGTATATAGTATAGAATGTGGTGTAGAGCTGTATAATGGTACATTGTATAGAATATGGTGTATAGTGGTACATAGTATAGAATATGGTGTCTAGAGGTACATAGTATAGAATATGGGGTACAGTGGTATATAGTATAGAATGTGGTGTATAGTGGTACATAGTGGTACATAGTATAGAATGTGGTGTAGTGGTACATAGTATAGAATGTGGTGTATAGTGCTGAATGGTGTAAAGCTGTATAGTGGTACATAGTATAGAATGTGGTGTATAGTAGTACATCGTATAGAATACGGTATAGAGCTGTACAGTGGTACATAGTATAGAATGTGGTGTAGAGCTGTATAGTGGTACATAGTATTGAATATGGTGTATAGAGGTACATAGTATAGAATGTGTTGTAGAGCTGTATAGTGGTACATAGTATAGAATATGGTGTATAGTGGTACATAGTATAGAATATGGTGTAGAGCTGTATTGTTGTACATAGTATAGAATATGGTGTATAGTGGTACATAGTATAGAATATGGTGTAGAGAGGTACATAGTATAGAATATGGTGTATAGTGGTACATAGTATGGAATACGGTGTATAGTGGTACATTTTATAGAATAAGGTGTATTGTGGTACATTGTATAGAATATGGTGTATAGAGGTACATAGTATAGAATATGGTGTAAAGTGGTACATATTATATAATGTGGTGTATAGTGGTACATAGTATAGAATTTGGTGTAGAGCTGTATAGTGGTACATAGTATAGAATGTGGTGTAGAGCTGTATAGTGGTACATAGTACAGAATATGGTGTATAGCAGTACATAGTATAGAATGTGTTGTAGAGCTTTATAGTGGTACATAGTATTAGAATAAGGTGTATAGTGGTACATAGTATAGAATATGGTGTATAGTGATACATAGTATAGATTATGGTGTAGAGCTGTATAGTGGTACATAGTATAGAATATGGTGTAGTGTTGTATAGTGGTACATAGTATAGAATATGGTGTAGAGCTGTATTGTGGTACATATTATAGAATATACTGTATAGTGGTACATAGTATAGAATATGGTATATAGAGGTACATAGCATAGAATATGGTGTAGAGCTGTATAGTGGTGAGGAGTGTAGAATATGGTGTATAGTGCTACATAGTATAGAATATGGTGTAGTGTTGTATAGTGGTACATAGTATAGAATATGGTGTAGAGCTGTATTGTACATATTATAGAATATACTGTATAGTGGTACATAGTATAGAATATGGTATATAGAGGTACATAGCATAGAATATGGTGTAGAGCTGTATAGTGGTGAGGAGTGTAGAATATGGTGTATAGTGCTACATAGTATAGAATATGGTGTATAGTGGTATATAGTACAGAATGTGGTGTAGAGCTGTATAGTGGTACATAGTATAGAATATGGTGTATAGAGGTACATAGTATAGAATACGGTGTACAGTGGTACATAGTATAGAATGTGGTGTATAGTGATACATAGTGGTATATAGTATAGAATGTGGTGTAGTGGTACATAGTATAGAATGTGGTGTATAGTGGTATATGGTGTAGAGCTGTATAGTGGTACATAGTATAGAATGTGGAGTATAGTAGTACATAGTATAGAATACGGTATAGAGCTGTACAGTGGTACATAGTATAGAATGTGGTGTATAGTGGTAAATAGAATATGGTGTATAATGGTACATAGTATAGAATGTGGTGTACAGTGTTACATTTTATAGAATATGGTGTATAGTGCATAGTATAAAATGTGGTGCATAGTAGTATATAGTATAGAATATGGTTTAGAGCTGTATAGTGGTACATAGTATAGAATGTGGTATACAGATGTATAGTGGTACATAGTATAGAATATGGTGTAGAGGTGAATAGTGGTACATAGTACAGAATATGGTGTATAGTGATATATAATATAGAATATGGTGTAGAGCTGTATAGTGGTTCATAGCATATAAAATGGTGTATAGTAGTACATATTATAGAATATGGGGTGAGCTATATAGTTGTTTTTAGTATAGAATATGGTTTATGGTGGTACATAGTATAGAATATGGTGTACAGTGGTATATAGTATAGAATATGGTGTATAGAGGTACATAGTATAGAATATGGTGTATAGATGTACATAGTATAGAATATGGTGTTAAGTGGTACATAGTTTAGAATATGGTGTATAGTGGTACATAATATAGAATGTGGTGTAGAGCTGTACAGTGGTACATAGTATATAATATGGTGTAGAGCTGTATAGTGGTACATAGAATAGAATATAGTGTGGAGCTGTATAGTGGTACATAGTATACAATAGGGTGTATAATGGTATATAGTATAGAATATGGTGTATAGCTGTACAGTGGTGCATAGTATAGAGTATTGTGTATAGTAATACAAAACATAGAATATGGTGTAGAGATGTATAGTGGTACGTAGTATAGAATATGGTGTATAGTGCTACATAGTATAGAATATGGTGTATAGTGGTATATAATACAGAATGTGGTGTAGAGATGTATAGTGGTACATAGTATAGAATATGGTGTATAGTGGTTCATAGTATAGAATATGGTGTATAGTGGTACATAGTATAGAATGTGGTGTAAAGTGGTACATAGTATAGAATATAGTGTTTAGTGGTATATAATATAGAATATGATGTAGAGCTGTATTGTGGTACATAGTATAGAATATGGTGTATAGTGGTACATAGTATAGAATAAGGTGTATAGTGGTACATGGTATAGAATATGGGGTAGAGCTGTATAGTGGTATATAGTATAGAATATGGTGTATAGTGGTACATAGTATAGAATATTGTGTATAGGGGTACATAGTATAGAATATGGTGTATAGTGGTACATAGTATAGAATATGGTGTATAGTGGTACATAGTATATAGTGTATTGTGGTACATTGTATAGAATGTGGTGTAGAGCTTTATAGTGGCTCATAGGATAGAATATGGTGTATAGTGGTACATAGTATAGAATGTGATGAAGAGCTGTATAGTGGTACATAGTATAGAATATGTTGTATCGTGGTACATAGTATAGAATGTGGTGTAGAGCTGTATAATGGAACATAGTATAAAATGTGTTATAGAGCTGTATAGTGGTATATAGTATAGAATGTGGTGTTAAGTGATACATAGTATAGAATAAGGTGTATCGTGGTATATAGTATAGAATGTCGTTTATAGTGGTACACAGTATAGAATATGGTGTATAGTGGTATATAGTATAGAACATGGTGTAGAGCTGAATTTTGGTACATAGTATAAAATATGGTGTAGAGCTGTATAGTGGTACATAGAATAGTATGTTGTTTATCGTGTTACATAGTATAGAATATGGTGTATAGTGGTACATAGTATAGAATGTGGTGGATAGTGGTATATAGTATAGAATATGGTGTAGAGCTGTAAAGTGGTGCATAGAATAGAGTATTGTGTATAGTGAAACATAGCATTGAATATGGTGTAGAGCTGTATAGTGGCACGTAGTATAGAATATGGTGTATAGTGCTACATAGTATAGAATATGGTGTATAGTGGTATATAGTATACAATGTGGTGTAGAGCTGTATAGTGGTACATAGTATAGAATATAGTGTATAGAGGTACATAGTATAGAATATGGTGTATAGTGGTACATAGTACAGAATGTGGTGTATAGTGGTGCATAGTGGTACATAGTATAGAGTGTGGTGTAGTGGTGCATAGTATAGAATTTAGTGTATAGTGGTATATGGTGTAGAGCTGTATATTGGTACATAGTTTAGAATGTGGTGTATAGTAGTACATAGTATAGAATACGGTGAAGAGTTGAATAGTGGTACATAGTATAGAATGTGTTGCAGAGCTGTATAGTGTTACATAGTATAGAATATGGTGTATAGTGGTACATTGTATAGAATATGGTGTAGAGCTGTATAGTGGTACATAGTATAGAATATGGTGTAGTGCTGTACAGTGGTACATAGTATAGAATATGGTGTAGAGCTGTATTGTGGTACATAGTATAGAATATGGTGTATAGTGGTACATAGTATAGAATATGGTATATAGAGGTACATAGTATAGAATATGGTGCATAGTGGTACATAGTATGGAATACGGTGTATAGTGGTACATAGTATAGAATATGGTGAATTGTGGTATATAGTATAGATTATGGTGTACAGTGGTACATTGTATAGAATATGGTGTTTAGAGGTACATAGTATAGAATATGGTGTATAGTGGTACATAGTATAGAATGTGGTGTATAGTGGAACATAGTATAGAATTTATTGTAGATCTGTATAGAGGTACATAGTATAGAATGTGGTGTAGAGCTGTATAGTGGTACATAGTATAGAATGTGTTGTATAGTGGTACATAGTATAGAATGTGGTGTAAAGCTGTATAATGGTACATAGTATAGAATGTGGTGTATAGTGGTACATAGTATAGAATATGGTGTATAGTGGTACATAGAATAGAATATGGTGTATAGTGGTACATAGTATAGAATGTGGTGTAGAGCTGTATAGTGGTACATAGTATAGATTGTGGTGTAGAGCTGTAAAGTGGTACATAGTATAGAATATGTTGTATAGATGTACATAGTATAGAATATGGTGTATAGTGTTACATAGTATAGAATGTGGTATAGAGCTGTATGGTGGTACATAGTATAGAATGTGGTGTATGGTGGTATATAGTATAGAATATAGTGTATAGAGGCACAAAGTATAGAATATGGTGTATAGTGGTACCTAGTATAGAATGTGGTGTATAGAGGTACGTAGTATAGAATATGGTGTATAATTGTACATAGTCTAGAATATGGTGATTAGTGGTACACAGAATATGATGTATAGTGGTACATAGTATAGAATGTGGTGTAGAGCTGAATAGTGGTACATAGTAGAGAATATGGTGTATAGTGGTACATAGTATAGAATGTGGTGTATAGTGGTATATAGAATTGAATATGGTGTGGAGGTGTATAGTGGTACATAGTATAGAATATGGTGTATAGTGGTAAATAGTATAGAATATGGTGTAGAGCTGTATAGTGGTTCATAGTATAGAATATGGTGTATAGTGGTACATAGTATAGAATATGGGGTAGAGCTGTATAGGTGTATATAGTATAGAATATGGTGTAAAGTGGAACATTGTATATAATATGGTTAATAGTGGTATATAGTATAGAATATGGTGTATAGAGGTAAATAGTATACAATATGGTGAAAGGTGGTACATAGTATAGAATATGGTGTATAGTGGTACATAGTCTAGAATGTGGAGTATAGTGGTACATAGAATATGGTGTATAGTGCTACATAGTCTAGAATGTGGTGTATACTGGTACATAATAAAGAATGTGGTGTAGAGCTGTATAATGGTACATAGTATAGAATGTGGTGTATAGTGGTACATAGTATAGAATATGGTGTATAGAAATACATAGTATAGAATATGTTGTATAGTGGTACATAGTCTAGAATGTGGTGTATAGTGGTACATAGTATAGAATATTGTGTACAGTGGTACATAGTATAGAATGTGGTGTATAGTGTTACATAGTATAGAATATCGTGTATTGTGGTACTAAGTTTAGAATATGGTGTATAGTAGTATATAGTATAGAATATGTTGTAGAGCTGTATAGTGGTACATAGTGTAGAATGTGGTATAGAGCTGTATAGTGTTACATAGTATAGAATTTGGTGTAGAGGTGTATAGTGGTACATAGAATAGAATGTGGTGTATAGTGGTATACAGTATAGAATATGGTGTATAGTGCAACATAGTATAGAATTTGGTGTATAGTGGTTTAAAGTACAGACTGTGGTGTAGAGCACAAGTTCATAGTATAGAATATGGTGTTTAGTGGTACATAGTATAGAATATGGTGTATAGTGGTATATAGTATAAAATATGGTGTATAGTGGTACATAGTATAGAATATGCTGTATAGTGGTACATATGATAGAATATGGTGCATAGTGGTATATTGTATAAAATATGAGGTAGAGCTGTATAGTGGTACATAGTATAGAATATGGTGTATAGTGGTACATAATATAGAATATTGTGTATTGTACATAGTATAGAATATGGTGTATAGTGGTACATGGTATAGAATATTGGGTAGAGCTGTATAGTGGTATATAGTATAGAATATGTTGTATAGTGGTACATAGTATAGAATATGGTGTATAGTGGTACATGGTATAGAATATGGTGTATAGTGGTACATAGTCTAGAATGTGGTATAGAGCTGTACAGTGGTACATAGTATAGAATGTGGTGTATAGTGGTAAATAGAATATGATGTATAATGGTACATAGTAAAGAGTATGGTGTATTGTACAAAGTATAGAATATGGTGTATAGTGGTACATTGTATAGAATACGGTGTTTTGTGGTACATAGTACAGAATATGGTGTATAGTGGTACATAGCATAGAATATGGTGTATAAAGGTACATAGTATAGAATATGGGGTATAGTGCTACATAGTATAGATTGTGGTGTATAGTTGTACATAGTATACATTATGGTGTATAGAGGTACATAGTATAGAATATGGTGTATAGTCAGACATAGTTTAGAATGTGGTGTATAGTGTTACATAGAAAATGGTGTTTAGAGGTACATAGTATAGAATGTGGTGTAGAGCTGTATAGTGGTACATAGTATAGAATATGGTGTATTGTGGTACATAGTATACAATGTGGTACAGAGCTGTATAATCGTACATAGTATAGAATGTGGTGTGTAGTGGTACATAATATAGAATGTGGTGTAGAGCTGTATAATGGAATATAGTATAGAATATGGTGTATAGTGGTACATAGTATAGAATATGGTGTATAGAAGTAAATAGTATAGAATATGTTGTCTAGTGGTACATTGTCTAGAATGTGGTGTATAGTGGTACATTGTATAGAATATGGTGTACAGTGGTACATAGTATAGAATATGGTGTAGAGCTGTATAGTAGTACATAGTATAGAATGTGGTATATAGTGGTACATAGTATAGAATGTGGTGTAGAGCTGTATAATGGTACATAGGATAGAATGTGGTTTATAGTGTAGAATATGGTGTAGAGCTGTATAGTGGTACATAGTATAGAATATGGTGAAGAGCTGTATAGCGGTACATAGTATACAATATGGTGTATGTGGTATATAGTATAGAATATGGTGTAGAGCTGGAAAGTAGTACATAGTATAGAGTATTGTGTATAGTGATACATAGCATAGAATTTGGTGTAGAGCTGTATAGTGGTACATAGTATAGAATATGGTGTATAGTGCTACATAGTATAGAATATGGTGTATAGTGGTATATAGTATAGAATGTGGAGTAGAGCTGTGTAGTGGTACATAGTATAGCATATGGTGTATAGTGCTACATAGTATAGAATTTGGTGTATAGAGGTACATAGTATAGAATATGCTGGTAAGTGGTACACAGTATAGAATGTGGTGTATAGTGGTACATAGTGGTACATAGTATAGAGTGTGGTGTAGTGGTACATAGTATAGAATGTGGTTTACAGTTGTATATGGTGTAGAGCTGTATAGTGGTACATATTATAGAATGTGGTGTTTAGTAGTACATAGTATAGGATACGGTGAAGAGCTGTATAGAGGTACATAGTATAGAATGTGGTGTAGAGCTGTATAGTGGTACATAGTATAGAATATGGTGTATAGTGGTACATAGTATAGAATATGGTGTATAGTGGTACATAGTATAGAATATGGTGTAGAGCTGTATAGAGGTACATAGTATAGAATATGGTGTAGTACTGTATTGTGGTACATAGTATAGAATTTGGTGTAGAGCTGTATTGTGGTACATAGTATAGAATATGGTATATAGTGGTACATAGTATAGAATATGGTGTATAGAGGTACATAGTATAGAATATGGTGCATAGTGGTACATAGTATGGAATACGGTGTATAGTGGTACATAGTATAGAATATGGTGAATTGTGGTATATAGTATAGATTATGGTGTACAGTGGTACATTGTATAGAATATGGTGTTTAGAGGTACATAGTATAGAATATGGTGTATAGTGGTACATAGTATAGAATGTGGTGTATAGTGGAACATAGTATAGAATTTATTGTGGATCTGTATAGAGGTACATAGTATAGAATGTGGTGTAGAGCTGTATAGTGGTACATAGTATAGAATGTGTTGTATAGTGGTACATAGTATAGAATGTGGTGTAAAGCTGTATAATGGGACATAGTATAGAATGTGGTGTATAGTGGTACATAGTATAGAATATGGTGTATAGTGGTACATAGAATAGAATATGGTGTATAGTGGTACATAGTATAGAATGTGGTGTAGAACTGTATAGTGGTACATAGTATAGATTGTGGTGTAGAGCTGTAAAGTGGTACATAGTATAGAAAATGTTGTATAGATGTACATAGTATAGAATATGGTGTATAGTGGTACATAGTATAGAATGTGGTATAGAGCTGTATGGTGGTACATAGTATAGAATGTGGTGTATGGTGGTATATAGTATAGAATATAGTGTATAGAGGCACAAAGTATAGAATATGGTGTATAGTGGTACCTAGTATAGAATGTGGTGTATAGAGGTACGTAGTATAGAATATGGTGTATAATTGTACATAGTCTAGAATATGGTGATTAGTGGTACACAGAATATGATGTATAGTGGTACATAGTATAGAATGTGGTGTAGAGCTGAATAGTGGTACATAGTAGAGAATATGGTGTATAGTGGTACATAGTATAGAATGTGGTGTATAGTGGTATATAGAATTGAATATGGTGTGGAGGTGTATAGTGGTACATAGTATAGAATATGGTGTATAGTGGTAAATAGTATAGAATATGGTGTAGAGCTGTATAGTGGTTCATAGTATAGAATATGGTGTATAGTGGTACATAGTATAGAATATGGGGTAGAGCTGTATAGGTGTATATAGTATAGAATATGGTGTAAAGTGGAACATTGTATATAATATGGTTAATAGTGGTATATAGTATAGAATATGGTGTATAGAGGTAAATAGTATACAATATGGTGAAAGGTGGTACATAGTATAGAATATGGTGTATAGTGGTACATAGTCTAGAATGTGGAGTATAGTGGTACATAGAATATGGTGTATAGTGCTACATAGTCTAGAATGTGGTGTATAGTGGTACATAATAAAGAATGTGGTGTAGAGCTGTATAATGGTACATAGTATAGAATGTGGTGTATAGTGGTACATAGTATAGAATATGGTGTATAGAAATACATAGTATAGAATATGTTGTATAGTGGTACATAGTCTAGAATGTGGTGTATAGTGGTACATAGTATAGAATATGGTGTACAGTGGTACATAGTATAGAATGTGGTGTATAGTGTTACATAGTATAGAATATCGTGTATTGTGGTACTAAGTTTAAAATATGGTGTATAGTAGTATATAGTATAGAATATGGTGTAGAGCTGTATAGTGGTACATAGTGTAGAATGTGGTATAGAGCTTTATAGTGGTACATAGTATAGAATATGGTGTAGAGGAGTATAGTGGTACATAGAATAGAATGTGGTGTATAGTGGTATACAGTATAGAATATGGTGTATAGTGCAACATAGTATAGAATTTGGTGTATAGTGGTTTAAAGTACAGACTGTGGTGTAGAGCACAAGTTCATAGTATAGAATATGGTGTTTAGTGGTACATAGTATAGAATATGGTGTATAGTGGTATATAGTATAAAATATGGTGTATAGTGGTACATAGTATAGAATATGCTGTATAGTGGTACATATGATAGAATATGGTGCATAGTGGTATATTGTATAAAATATGAGGTAGAGCTGTATAGTGGTACATAGTATAGAATATGGTGTATAGTGGTACATAATATAGAATATTGTGTATTGTACATAGTATAGAATATGGTGTATAGTGGTACATGGTATAGAATATTGGGTAGAGCTGTATAGTGGTATATAGTATAGAATATGTTGTATAGTGGTACATAGTATAGAATATGGTGTATAGTGGTACATGGTATAGAATATGGTGTATAGTGGTACATAGTCTAGAATGTGGTATAGAGCTGTACAGTGGTACATAGTATAGAATGTGGTGTATAGTGGTAAATAGAATATGGTGTATAATGGTACATAGTAAAGAGTATGGTGTATTGTACAAAGTATAGAATATGGTGTATAGTGGTACATTGTATAGAATATGGTGTTTTGTGGTACATAGTACAGAATATGGTGTATAGTGGTACATAGCATAGAATATGGTGTATAAAGGTACATAGTATAGAATATGGGGTATAGTGCTACATAGTATAGATTGTGGTGTATAGTTGTACATAGTATACATTATGGTGTATAGAGGTACATAGTATAGAATATGGTGTATAGTCAGACATAGTTTAGAATGTGGTGTATAGTGTTACATAGAATATGGTGTTTAGAGGTACATAGTATAAAATGTGGTGTAGAGCTGTATAGTGGTACATAGTATAGAATATGGTGTATTGTGGTACATAGTATACAATGTGGTACAGAGCTGTATAATCGTACATAGTATAGAATGTGGTGTGTAGTGGTACATAATATAGAATGTGGTGTAGAGCTGTATAATGGAATATAGTATAGAATATGGTGTATAGTGGTACATAGTATAGAATATGGTGTATAGAAGTAAATAGTATAGAATATGTTGTCTAGTGGTACATTGTCTAGAATGTGGTGTATAGTGGTACATTGTATAGAATATGGTGTACAGTGGTACATAGTATAGAATATGGTGTAGAGCTGTATAGTAGTACATAGTATAGAATGTGGTATATAGTGGTACATAGTATAGAATGTGGTGTAGAGCTGTATAATGGTACATAGTATAGAATGTGGTTTATAGTGTAGAATATGGTGTAGAGCTGTATAGTGGTACATAGTATAGAATATGGTGAAGAGCTGTATAGCGGTACATAGTATACAATATGGTGTATGTGGTATATAGTATAGAATATGGTGTAGAGCTGGAAAGTAGTACATAGTATAGAGTATTGTGTATAGTGATACATAGCATAGAATTTGGTGTAGAGCTGTATAGTGGTACATAGTATAGAATATGGTGTATAGTGCTACATAGTATAGAATATGGTGTATAGTGGTATATAGTATAGAATGTGGAGTAGAGCTGTGTAGTGGTACATAGTATAGTATATGGTGTATAGTGCTACATAGTATAGAATTTGGTGTATAGAGGTACATAGTATAGAATATGCTGGTAAGTGGTACACAGTATAGAATGTGGTGTATAGTGGTACATAGTGGTACATAGTATAGAGTCTGGTGTAGTGGTACATAGTATAGATTGTGGTTTACAGTTGTATATGGTGTAGAGCTGTATAGTGGTACATATTATAGAATGTGGTGTTTAGTAGTACATAGTATAGGATACGGTGAAGAGCTGTATAGAGGTACATAGTATAGAATGTGGTGTAGAGCTGTATAGTGGTACATAGTATAGAATATGGTGTATAGTGGTACATAGTATAGAATATGGTGTATAGTGGTACATAGTATAGAATATGGTGTAGAGCTGTATAGTGGTACATAGTATAGAATATGGTGTAGTACTGTATTGTGGTACATAGTATAGAATTTGGTGTAGAGCTGTATTGTGGTACATAGTATAGAATATGGTATATAGTGGTACATAGTATAGAATATGGTGTATAGAGGTACATAGTATAGAATATGGTGTATAGTGGTACATAGTATGGAATACGGTGTATAGTGGTACATAGTGTAGAATATGGTGTATTGTGGTACATAGTATAGAATATGGTGTATAGTGGTACATTGTATAGAACATGGTGTATAGAGGTACATAGTATAGAATATGGTGTATAGTAGTACATAGTATAGAATTTGGTGTAGAGCTGTATAGTGGTATATAGTATAGAATGTGTTGTATAGTGGTACATAGTATAGAATGTGGTGTAAAGCTGTATAATGGTACATAGTATAGAATGTGGTGTAAAGTGGTACATAGTATAGAATATGGTGTACAGTGGTACATAGTATAGAATATGGTGTATAGTGGTACATAGTATAAAATGTTGTGTAGAGCTGTATAGTGGTACATAGTATAGATTGTGGTGTAGGGCTGAAAAGTGGTACATAGTATAGAAAATGGTGTATAGAGGTACATAGTATAGAATATGGTGTATAGTGGTACATAGTATAGAATGTGGTGTAGAGCTGTATAGTAGTACATAGTATAGAATGTGGTGTATGGTGGTATATAGTATAGAATATAGAGTATAGAGGCACATAGTATAGAATATGGTGTATAGTGGTACATAGTATAGAATGTGGTGTATAGTGGTACATAGTATAGAATGTGTTCTATAGTAGTATATATTATAGAATATGTTGTAGAACTGTACAGTTGTACATAGTATAGAATGTGGTATATAGCTGTATAGTGGAACATAGCATAGAATATGGTGTAGAGGTGTATAGTGGTACATGGTATAGAATATGGTGTATTGTGGTACCTTGTATAGAATATGGTGTATAGAGGTACAAAGTATAGAATATGGTGTTTAGTGGTACATAGTATAGAATATGGTGTATAGAGGTACATAGTATAGAATGTGGTGTAGAGCTGTATAGTGCTAAATAGTATAGAATATGATGTATAGTGGTACATAGTCTATATTGTGGTGTAAAGCTGTATAATGGTACATAGTATAGAATGTGGTGTATAGTGGTACATAGAATAGAATATGGTGTATAGTGTTACATAGTATAAAATATGGTGTATAGTGGTACATAGTATAGAATGTGGTGTAGAGCTGTATAGTGGTACATAGCATCGATTGTGGTGTAGAGCTGTATAGTGGTACATAGTATAGAAAATGGTGCATAGAGGTACACAGTATAGAATATGGTGTATAGTGATACATAGTTTACAATGTGGTGTATAGTGGTACATAATATAGATATTGTGTATAGAGGCACATAGTATAGAATATGGTGTATAGTGTTACATAGTCTAGAAAATGATGTATAGTGGTACATAGAATATGATGTATAGCAGTACATAGTATAGAATGTGGTATTCTATACTATGTACCACTATACACCTCTACACCATATTCTATGCTATGTTCCACTATACAGCTATATACCACATTCTATACTATGTACAACTGTACAGTTCTACAACATATTCTATAATATATACTACTATAGAACACATTCTATACTATGTACCACTATACACCACATTCTATACTATGTACCACTATACACCATATTCTATACTATGTGCCTCTATACTCTATATTATATACTATATACCACCATACACCACATTCTATACTATGTACTACTATACAGCTCTACACCACATTCTATACTATGTACCACTATACACCATATTCTATACTATGTACCTCTATACACCATTTTCTATACTATGTACCACTTTTCAGCTCTACACCACAATCTATACTATGTACCACTATACAGCTCTACACAACATTTTATACTATGTACCACTATACACCATATTCTATACTATGTACCACTGTACACCATATTCTATACTATGTACCACTGTACACCACATTCTATACTATGTACCATTATACAGCTTTACACCACATTCTATACTATGTACCACTATACAACACATTCTATACTATATACCACTATACAGCTCTACACCAAATTCTATACTATGTACTACTATACACCATATTCTATACTATGTACCTCTATACACCATGTTCTGTACAATGTACCACTATACACCATATTCTATACTATGTACCACAATACACCATATTCTACACTATGTACCACTATACACCGTATTCCATACTATGTACCACTATACACCATATTCTATACTATGTACCTCTATACACCATATTCTATACTATGTACCACTATATACGATATTCTATACTATGTACCACAATACAGCTCTACACCAAATTCTATACTATGTACCACAATTCAGTACTACACCATATTCTATACTATGTACCACTATACAGCTCTACACCATATTCTATACTATGTACCACTATACACCATATTATATACTATGTACCACTATACACCATATTCTATACTATGTACCACTATACAGCTCTACACCACATTCTATACTATGTACCTCTATACAGCTCTTCACCGTATCCTATACTATGTACTACTAAACACCACATTCTATAATATGTACCACTATACAGCTCTACACCATATACAACTGTAAACCACATTCTATACTATGTACCACTACACCACACTCTATACTATGTACCACTATGTACCACTATACACCACATTCTATACTGTGTACCACTTACCAGCATATTCTATACTATGTACCTCTATACACCAAATTCTATACTATGTAGCACTATACACAATATGCTATACTATGTACCACTACACAGCTCTACTCCACATTCTATACTATATACCACTATACACCATATTCTATACTATGTAGCACTATACACCATATTCTATACTATGTACCACTATACAGCTCTACACCAAATTCTATGCTATGTATCACTATACACAATACTCTATACTATGTACTACTTTCCAGCTCTACACCATATTCTATACTATATACCACATACACCATATTGTATACTATGTACCGCTATACAGCTCTTCACCATATTCTATACTATGTACCACTATACAGCTCTACACCATATTCTACACTATAAACCACATTCTATACTATGTACCATTATACAGCTCTACACCACATTCTATACTATGTACCACTATATACCACATTCTATACTATATACTACTATACAGCTCTACACCATATTCTATACTATGTACCACTATATATCTCTACACCACATTCTATACTATGTACCACTGTACACCATATTCTATACAATGTACCACTATACACCACATTCTAGACAATGTACCACTAGACAACATATTCTATACTATTTACTTCTATACACCATATTCTATACTATGTACCACTATACACCATATTCTATACTATATTCCATTATACAGCTCTACACCACATTCTATATTATGTACCACTACACACCACATTCTATACTATGTACGATTATACAGCTCTGTACCACATTGTATACTATGTACCACAATACATCATATTCTATACTATGTACCACTATACAGCTCTACACCACATTCTATACTATGTACCTCTAAACACCATATTCTATGTAACACTATACACCACATTCTAAACTATGTCTGACTATACACCATATTCTATACTATGTACCTCTATACACCATAATGTATACTATGTACAACTATACACCACAATCTATACTATGTAGCACTATACCCCATATTCTATACTATGTACCTTTATACACCATATTCTATGCTATGTACCACTTTACACCATATTCTGTACTATGTACCACAAAACACCATATTCTATACAATGTACCACTATACACCATATTCTATACTTTGTACAATACACCATACTCTTTACTATGTACCATTATACACCATATTCTATTTACCACTATACACCACATTCTATACTATGTACCACTGTACAGCTCTATACCACATTCTAGACTATGTACCACTATACACCATATTCTATACCTTGTACCACTATACACCATATTCTATACTATGTACCACTATACAACATATTCTATACTATATACCACTATACAGCTCTACCCAATATTCTATACCATGTACCACTATACACCATATTCTATACTATGTACAATACACAATATTCTATATTATGTACCACTATACACCATATTCTATACTATGTACCACTATACAGCTCTACCTCATATTTTATACAATATACCACTATGCACCATATTCTATCATATGTACCACTATACAGCATATTCTATACTATGTACCACTATACACCATATTTTATACTATATACCACTATACACCATATTCTATACTATGTACCACTAAACACCATATTCTATACTATGAACTTGTGCTCTACACCACAGTCTGTACTTTAAACCACTGTACACCAAATTCTATACTATGTTGCACTATACACCATATTCTATACTGTATACCACTATACAACACATTCTATTCTATGTACCACTATACACCTCTACACCATATTCTATACTAAGTACCACTATACAGCTCTATACCACATTCTACACTATGTAACACTATACAGCTCTACACCATATTCTATACTATATACTACTATACAGCTCTACACCAAATTATATGCTATGTATCACTATATACAATACTCTATACTATGTACTACTTTCCAGCTCTACACCATATTCTATACTATATACCACATACACCATATTGTATACTATGTACCGCTATACAGCTCTTCACCATATTCTATACTATGTACCACTATACAGCTCTACACCATATTCTACACTATAAACCACATTCTATACTATGTACCATTATACAGCTCTACACCACATTCTATACTATGTACCACTATATACCACATTCTATACTATATACTACTATACAGCTCTACACCATATTCTATACTATGTACCGCTATATATCTCTACACCACATTCTATACTATGTACCACTGTACACCATATTCTATACAATGTACCACTATACACCACATTCTAGACAATGTACCACTAGACAACATATTCTATACTATTTACTTCTATACACCATATTCTATACTATGTACCACTATACACCATATTCTATACTATATTCCATTATACAGCTCTACACCACATTCTATATTATGTACCACTACACACCACATTCTATACTATTTATGATTATACAGCTCTGTACCACATTGTATACTATGTACCACAATACATCATATTCTATACTATGTACCACTATACAGCTCTACACCACATTCTATACTATGTACCTCTAAACACCATATTCTATGTAACACTATACACCACATTCTAAACTATGTCTGACTATACACCATATTCTATACTATGTACCTCTATACACCATAATGTATACTATGTACAACTATACACCACAATCTATACTATGTAGCACTATACCCCATATTCTGTACTATGTACCACAAAACACCATATTCTATACAATGTACCACTATACACCATATTCTATACTTTGTACAATACACCATACTCTTTACTATGTACCATTATACACCATATTCTATTTACCACTATACACCACATTCTATACTATGTACCACTGTACAGCTCTATACCACATTCTAGACTATGTACCACTATACACCATATTCTATACCTTGTACCACTATACACCATATTCTATACTATGTACCACCATACAACATATTCTATACTATATACCACTATACAGCTCTACCCAATATTCTATACCATGTACCACTATACACCATATTCTATACTATGTACAATACACAATATTCTATATTATGTACCACTATACACCATATTCTATACTATGTACCACTATACAGCTCTACCTCATATTTTATACAATATACCACTATGCACCATATTCTATCATATGTACCACTATACAGCATATTCTATACTATGTACCACTATACACCATATTTTATACTATATACCACTATACACCATATTCTATACTATGTACCACTAAACACCATATTCTATACTATGAACTTGTGCTCTACACCACAGTCTGTACTTTAAACCACTGTACACCAAATTCTATACTATGTTGCACTATACACCATATTCTATACTGTATACCACTATACAACACATTCTAGTCTATGTACCACTATACACCTCTACACCATATTCTATACTAAGTACCACTATACAGCTCTATACCACATTCTACACTATGTAACACTATACAGCTCTACACCATATTCTATACTATATACTACTATACACCATATTCTAAACTTAGTACCACAATACACGATATTCTATACTATGTAACACTATACACCACATTCTATACTATGTACCACTGTACACCATATTCTATACTATGTACCACTATACACCACATTCTAGACTATGTACCACTATACAACATATTCTATACTATGTATTTCTATACACCATATTCTATACTATGTACCACTATACACCACATTCTATACTATGTACCATTATACAGCTCTACACCACATTCTATATTATGTACCACTATACACCACATTCTAGACTATGTAGCACTATACACCATATTCTATGTACCACTATACTCCACATTCTAGACTATGTACCACTATACACCATATTCTATACTATGTACCACCTTTCACCATATTGTATACTATTTACCTCTATACACCATATTCTATACTATATACCACTATTAACCATATTATATACAATGTTCCACTTTACACCATATTCTATACTATATACACCTATACAGCTCTACCCCATATTCTATACTATGTACCACTATACACCATATTCTATACTATGAACCACTATACAGCTCTACACCATATTCTATACTATTTACCACTATACACCATATTCTATACTATGTACCACTATACACCTCCACACCATATTCAATTCTATATACCACTATACACCACATTCTATACTATGTACCACTATACACCATATTCTCTACTATGTACCACTATTCAGCTCTACACCACATTCTATACTATGTACCACTATACATCATATTCTGTGTACCACTAATCACCATATTCTAGACTATGTACAATTATACACCATATTCTATACTACGTACCTCTATACACCACATTCTATACTATGTACCACTATACACGATATTCTATACTTTGTGCCTCTATACACTATATTCTATACTATATACCACCATACACCACATTCTATACTATGTACCACCATACAGCTCTATACCACATTCTATACTATGTACCACTATACACCATATTCTATACTATGTACATCTATACAACATTTTCTATACTATGTACCACTTTACAGCTCTACACCACAATCTATACTATGTACCACTATACAGCTCTACACCACATTCTATACTTTGTACCACTATACACCATATTCTATTCTATGTACCACTATACACCATATTCTATACTATGTACCACTCTACACCACATTCTATACTATGTACCATTATACAGCTTTACACCACATTCTATACTATGTACCACTATACAACACATTCTATACTATGTACCACTATGCAGCTCTACACCACATTCTATACTATGTACCTCTATACAGATCTACAATAAATTCTATACTATGTTCCACTATACACCACATTCTATACTATGTACCACTATACACCATATTCTATACTATGTACCTCTAAACACCATATTCTATACAATGTACCACTGTACACCATAATCTATACTATATACCACAATTCACCATATTCTATACTATGTACCACTATACACCGTATTCCATACTATGTACCACTATGCACCATATTCTATACTATGTACCTCTATACACCATATTCTATACTATGTACCACTATACACCATATTCTATACTATGTACCACAATACAGCTCTACACCATATTCTATACTATGTACCACTTTACAGCACTACACCATATTCTATACTATGTACCACTATACAGCTCTACACCACATTCTATACTATGTACCTCTATACAGCTCTTCACCGTATCCTATACTATGTACTACTAAACACCACATTCTATAATATGTACCACTATACAGCTCTACACCATATACAACTGTAAACCACATTCTATACTATGTACCACTACACCACACTCTATACTATGTACCACTATGTACCACTATACACCACATTCTATACTGTGTACCACTTACCAGCATATTCTATACTATGTACCTCTATACACCAAATTCTATACTATGTAGCACTATACACCATATGCTATACTATGTACCACTACACAGCTCTACTCCACATTCTATACTATATACCACTATACACCATATTCTATACTATGTAGCACTATACACCATATTCTATACTATGTACCACTATACAGCTCTACACCAAATTCTATGCTATGTATCACTATACACAATACTCTATACTATGTACTACTTTCCAGCTCTACACCATATTCTATACTATATACCACATACACCATATTGTATACTATGTACCGCTATACAGCTCTTCACCATATTCTATACTATGTACCACTATACAGCTCTACACCATATTCTACACTATAAACCACATTCTATCCTATGTACCATTATACAGCTCTACACCACATTCTATACTATGTACCACTATATACCACATTCTATACTATGTACTACTATACAGCTCTACACCATATTCTATACTATGTACCACTGTACACCATATTCTATACAATGTACCACTATACACCACATTCTAGACAATGTACCACTAGACAACATATTCTATACTATTTACTTCTATACACCATATTCTATACTATGTACCACTATACACCATATTCTATACTATATTCCATTATACAGCTCTACACCACATTCTATATTATGTACCACTACACACCACATTCTATACTATGTACCACTATACAGCTCTACACCACATTCTATACTATGTACCTCTAAACACAATTTTCTATGTAACACTATACACCACATTCTAAACTATGTCTGACTATACACCATATTCTATACTATGTACCTCTATACACCATAATGTATACTATGTACAACTATACACCACAATCTATACTATGTAGCACTATACCCCATATTCTATACTATGTACCTTTATACACCATATTCTATGCTATGTACCACTATACACCATATTCTGTACTATGTACCACAAAACACCGTATTCTATACAATGTACCACTATACACCATATTCTATACTTTGTACAATACACCATACTCTTTACTATGTACCATTATACATCATATTCTATTTACCACTATACACCACATTCTATACTATGTACCACTGTACAGCTCTATACCACATTCTAGACTATGTACCACTATACACCATATTCTATACCATGTACCACTATACACCATATTCTATACTATGTACCACTATACAACATATTCTATACTATATACCACTATACAGCTCTACCCAATATTCTATACCATGTACCACTATACACCATATTCTATACTATGTACAATACACAATATTCTATATTATGTACCACTATACACCATATTCTATACTATGTACCACTATACAGCTCTACCTCATATTTTATACAATATACCACTATGCACCATATTCTATCATATGTACCACTATACAGCATATTCTATACTATGTACCACTATACACCATATTTTATACTATATACCACTATACACCATATTCTATACTATGTACCACTAAACACCATATTCTATACTATGAACTTGTGCTCTACACCACAGTCTGTACTTTAAACCACTATACACCAAATTCTATACTATGTTGCACTATACACCATATTCTATACTGTATACCACTATACACCACATTCTATTCTATGTACCACTATACACCTCTACACCAAATTCTATACTATGTACCACTATACAGCTCTATACCACATTCTACACTATGTACCACTATACAGCTCTACAACATATTCTATACTATATACTACTATACACCATATTCTAAACTTAGTACCACAATACACGATATTCTATACTATGTAACACTATACACCACATTCTATACTATGTACCACTGTACACCATATTCTATACTATGTACCACTATACACCACATTCTAGACTATGTACCACTATACAACATATTCTATACTATGTATTTCTATACACCATATTCTATACTATGTACCACTATACACCACATTCTATACTATGTACCATTATACAGCTCTACACCACATTCTTTATTATGTACCAGTATACACCACATTCTAGACTATGTAGCACTATACACCATATTCTATGTACCACTATACTCCACATTCTAGACTATGTACCACTATACACCATATTCTATACTATGTACCACCTTTCACCATATTGTATACTATTTACCTCTATACACCATATTCTATACTATATACCACTATTAACCATATTATATACAATGTTCCACTTTACACCATATTCTATACTATATACACCTATACAGCTCTACCCCATATTCTATACTATGTACCACTATACACCATATTCTATACTATGAACCACTATACAGCTCTACACCATATTCTATACTATTTACCACTATACACCATATTCTATACTATGTACCACTATACACCTCCACACCATATTCAATTCTATATACCACTATACACCACATTCTATACTATGTACCACTATACACCATATTCTCTACTATGTACCACTATTCAGCTCTACACCACATTCTATACTATGTACCACTATACATCATATTCTGTGTACCACTAATCACCATATTCTAGACTATGTACAATTATACACCATATTCTATACTACGTACCTCTATACACCACATTCTATACTAGGTACCACTATACACCATATTCTATACTTTGTGCCTCTATACACTATATTCTATACTATATACCACCATACACCACATTCTATACTATGTACCACCATACAGCTCTATACCACATTCTATACTATGTAACACTATACACCATATTCTATACTATGTACATCTATACAACATATTCTATACTATGTACCACTTTACAGCTCTACACCACAATCTATACTATGTACCACTATACAGCTCTACACCACATTCTATACTATGTACCACTATACACCATATTCTATTCTATGTACCACTATACACCATATTCTATACTATGTACCACTATACACCACATTCTATACTATGTACCATTATACAGCTTTACACCACATTCTATACTATGTACCACTATACAACACATTCTATACTATGTACCACTATACAGCTCTACACCACATTCTATACTATGTACCTCTATACAGATCTACAATAAATTCTATACTATGTTCCACTATACACCACATTCTATACTATGTACCACTATACACCATATTCTATACTATGTACCTCTAAACACCATATTCTATACAATGTACCACTATACACCATATTCTATACTTTGTACAATACACCATACTCTTTACTATGTACCATTATACACCATATTCTATTTACCACTATACACCACATTCTATACTATGTACCACTGTACAGCTCTATACCACATTCTAGACTATGTACCACTATACACCATATTCTATACCTTGTACCACTATACACCATATTCTATACTATGTACCACTATACAACATATTCTATACTATATACCACTATACAGCTCTACCCAATATTCTATACCATGTACCACTATACACCATATTCTATACTATATACAATACACAATATTCTATATTATGTACCACTATACACCATATTCTATACTATGTACCACTATACAGCTCTACCTCATATTTTATACAATATACCACTATGCACCATATTCTATCATATGTACCACAATACAGCATATTCTATACTATGTACCACTATACACCATATTTTATACTATATACCACTATACACCATATTCTATACTATGTACCACTAAACACCATATTCTATACTATGAACTTGTGCTCTACACCACAGTCTGTACTTTAAACCACTGTACACCAAATTCTATACTATGTTGCACTATACACCATATTCTATACTGTATACCACTATACAACACATTCTATTCTATGTACCACTATACACCTCTACACCATATTCTATACTAAGTACCACTATACAGCTCTATACCACATTCTACACTATGTAACACTATACAGCTCTACACCATATTCTATACTATATACTACTATACAGCTCTACACCAAATTCTATGCTATGTATCACTATACACAATACTCTATACTATGTACTACTTTCCAGCTCTACACCATATTCTATACTATATACCACATACACCATATTGTATACTATGTACCGCTATACAGCTCTTCACCATATTCTATACTATGTACCACTATACAGCTCTACACCATATTCTACACTATAAACCACATTCTATACTATGTACCATTATACAGCTCTACACCACATTCTATACTATGTACCACTATATACCACATTCTATACTATATACTACTATACAGCTCTACACCATATTCTATACTATGTACCACTATATATCTCTACACCACATTCTATACTATGTACCACTGTACACCATATTCTATACAATGTACCACTATACACCACATTCTAGACAATGTACCACTAGACAACATATTCTATACTATTTACTTCTATACACCATATTCTATACTATGTACCACTATACACCATATTCTATACTATATTCCATTATACAGCTCTACACCACATTCTATATTATGTACCACTACACACCACATTCTATACTATGTACGATTATACAGCTCTGTACCACATTGTATACTATGTACCACAATACATCATATTCTATACTATGTACCACTATACAGCTCTACACCACATTCTATACTATGTACCTCTAAACACCATATTCTATGTAACACTATACACCACATTCTAAACTATGTCTGACTATACACCATATTCTATACTATGTACCTCTATACACCATAATGTATACTATGTACAACTATACACCACAATCTATACTATGTAGCACTATACCCCATATTCTATACTATGTACCTTTATACACCATATTCTATGCTATGTACCACTATACACCATATTCTGTACTATGTACCACAAAACACCATATTCTATACAATGTACCACTATACACCATATTCTATACTTTGTACAATACACCATACTCTTTACTATGTACCATTATACACCATATTCTATTTACCACTATACACCACATTCTATACTATGTACCACTGTACAGCTCTATACCACATTCTAGACTATGTACCACTATACACCATATTCTATACCTTGTACCACTATACACCATATTCTATACTATGTACCACCATACAACATATTCTATACTATATACCACTATACAGCTCTACCCAATATTCTATACCATGTACCACTATACACCATATTCTATACTATGTACAATACACAATATTCTATATTATGTACCACTATACACCATATTCTATACTATGTACCACTATACAGCTCTACCTCATATTTTATACAATATACCACTATGCACCATATTCTATCATATGTACCACTATACAGCATATTCTATACTATGTACCACTATACACCATATTTTATACTATATACCACTATACACCATATTCTATACTATGTACCACTAAACACCATATTCTATACTATGAACTTGTGCTCTACACCACAGTCTGTACTTTAAACCACTGTACACCAAATTCTATACTATGTTGCACTATACACCATATTCTATACTGTATACCACTATACAACACATTCTATTCTATGTACCACTATACACCTCTACACCATATTCTATACTAAGTACCACTATACAGCTCTATACCACATTCTACACTATGTAACACTATACAGCTCTACACCATATTCTATACTATATACTACTATACACCATATTCTAAACTTAGTACCACAATACACGATATTCTATACTATGTAACACTATACACCACATTCTATACTATGTACCACTGTACACCATATTCTATACTATGTACCACTATACACCACATTCTAGACTATGTACCACTATACAACATATTCTATACTATGTATTTCTATACACCATATTCTATACTATGTACCACTATACACCACATTCTATACTATGTACCATTATACAGCTCTACACCACATTCTATATTATGTACCACTATACACCACATTCTAGACTATGTAGCACTATACACCATATTCTATGTACCACTATACTCCACATTCTAGACTATGTACCACTATACACCATATTCTATACTATGTACCACCTTTCACCATATTGTATACTATTTACCTCTATACACCATATTCTATACTATATACCACTATTAACCATATTATATACAATGTTCCACTTTACACCATATTCTATACTATATACACCTATACAGCTCTACCCCATATTCTATACTATGTACCACTATACACCATATTCTATACTATGAACCACTATACAGCTCTACACCATATTCTATACTATTTACCACTATACACCATATTCTATACTATGTACCACTATACACCTCCACACCATATTCAATTCTATATACCACTATACACCACATTCTATACTATGTACCACTATACACCATATTCTCTACTATGTACCACTATTCAGCTCTACACCACATTCTATACTATGTACCACTATACATCATATTCTGTCTACCACTAATCACCATATTCTAGACTATGTACAATTATACACCATATTCTATACTACGTACCTCTATACACCACATTCTATACTATGTACCACTATACACGATATTCTATACTTTGTGCCTCTATACACTATATTCTATACTATATACCACCATACACCACATTCTATACTATGTACCACCATACAGCTCTATACCACATTCTATACTATGTACCACTATACACCATATTCTATACTATGTACATCTATACAACATTTTCTATACTATGTACCACTTTACAGCTCTACACCACAATCTATACTATGTACCACTATACAGCTCTACACCACATTCTATACTTTGTACCACTATACACCATATTCTATTCTATGTACCACTATACACCATATTCTATACTATGTACCACTCTACACCACATTCTATACTATGTACCATTATACAGCTTTACACCACATTCTATACTATGTACCACTATACAACACATTCTATACTATGTACCACTATGCAGCTCTACACCACATTCTATACTATGTACCTCTATACAGATCTACAATAAATTCTATACTATGTTCCACTATACACCACATTCTATACTATGTACCACTATACACCATATTCTATACTATGTACCTCTAAACACCATATTCTATACAATGTACCACTGTACACCATAATCTATACTATATACCACAATTCACCATATTCTATACTATGTACCACTATACACCGTATTCCATACTATGTACCACTATGCACCATATTCTATACTATGTACCTCTATACACCATATTCTATACTATGTACCACTATACACCATATTCTATACTATGTACCACAATACAGCTCTACACCATATTCTATACTATGTACCACTTTAAAGCACTACACCATATTCTATACTATGTACCACTATACAGCTCTACACCATATTCTATACAATGTACCACTATACACCATATTCTATACTATGTAACACTATACACCATATTCTATACTATGTACCACTATACAGCTCTGCAACACATTCTATACTATGTACCACTATTCAACTCTTCACCGTATTCTATACTATGTACTACTATACACCACATTCTAAACTATGTACCAATATACAGCTCTACACCATATACCACTATACACTAAATTCTATACTATGCACCACTACACCACACTCTATGCTATGTACCACTATGCACCACTATACACCACATTCTGTACTATGTACCACTATACACCATATTCTATACTATGTACCTCTATACACTATATTCTATACTATGTACCACTATACACCATATGCTATACTATGTACCACTATACAGCTCTACACCACATTGTATACTATATACCACTATACACCATATTCTATACTATGTAGCACTATACACCATATTCTATACTACGTACCACTATACAGCTCTACACCATATTCGATGCTATGTTTCACTATACACAATACTCTATACTATGCACCACTTTAAAGCTCTACACCATATTCTATACTATATACCACTATCCACCACATTCTATACTATGTACCACTATACACCATATTCTATACTATGTAACACGATAAACAACATACTATTCTATGTACCACTGTACAGGACTACACCATATTCTATACTATGTACCATTATACAGCTCTACACCACATTCTATACTATGTACCACTATACACCATATTCTATACTATGTACCACTATACAGCTCTACACCACATTCTATACTATGTACCACTTTACACCATATTCTATGTACCACTATACACCACATTCTAGACAATGTACCACTATACACCATATCTTATACTATCTACCATTACACACCACTTTCTATACTATGCAGCACTATACACCATATTCTATACTATGTACCACTATACACCATATTCTTTACTATGTACCTCTATACACCATATTCTATACTGTGTACCACTATACACCATATTATATACTATGTACCACAATACACCATATCCTATACTGTTTACCACTATATACCATATTCTATACTATATACCATATTTTATACTATGTACCACTATACAACACATGCTATACTATGTAGCTCTATACACCATATTCTATACTATGTACCACTATACACCATATTCTATACAATGTACCACAATACACCATATTCTATACTATGTACCACTATACATCTCTACACCACATTCTATACTATGTTCCTCTATACCCCATATTCTATACTATGTACCACTATACACCATATTCTATACTATGTACCACTATACAGCTCTACAACACATTCTATACTATGTACCTCTACACACCATATTCTATACTATGTACCACTATACACCATATTCTATATGATGTACCACTATACAGCTCTACACCACATTCTATACTATATACCACTTTAAAGCTCTACACCATACACCACTATACACCACATTCTATACTATGTACCACTACACCACATTCTATACTATGTACCACTATGTACCACTATATACCGCATTCTATACTATGTACCACTATGTACCTCTATACACCATATTCTATACTATGTACCACTATCCACCATATTCTATATGATGTACCACTATACAGCTCTACACCACATTCTATACTATATACCACTATACACCACATTCTAGACTATGTACTACTATAAACCATATTCTATACTATGTACCATTATACAGCTCTTCACCACATTCTATACTATGTACCACTATACACCATATTCTATACTATTTACCTCTATACACCATATTCTATACTATATACCACTATTAACCATATTCTATACAATGTACAACTATACACCATATTCTATATGATATACAACTATACAGCTCTACCCCATATTCTGTACTATGTATATAACACTATACACCATGTTCTATACTATGAACCACTATACATCTCTACACCATATTCTATACTATTTACCACTATACACCATATTCTATAATATGTACCACTATAAACTTCTACACTATATTCTATGCTATGTACCACTATACAGCTCTACACCACATTCTATACTATGTACAACTGTTCAGGCCTACACTGTATTCTATACTATATACTACTATAGACCACATTCTATACTAAATACCTCTATACACCATATTCTATAGTATGTAGCACTATACACCACATTCTATACTATGTACCAC
This sequence comes from Taudactylus pleione, assembly GCA_031769625.1. Lineage (NCBI taxonomy): Eukaryota > Metazoa > Chordata > Amphibia > Anura > Myobatrachidae > Taudactylus > Taudactylus pleione. The sequence goes on along the minus strand of JAUIMM010002617.1, from coordinate 251,448 downwards.
TATACAGCTCTACACCATAATCTATACTATGTACCACTATACACCATATTCTGTACTATGTACCACTATTCAGCTCTACACCACACTCTATACTATGTACCGCTATACATCATATTCTGTGTACCACTATACACCATATTCTAGACTATGTAACACTATACACCATATTCTATACTATGTACCTCTATACACCATATTACATACTATGTACCACTATACACCACATTCTATACTATGTATCACTATAAACCATATTCTATACTATGTGCCTCTATACACCTCTACACCATATTCTATACTATGTACCACTATACAGCTCTATACCACACTCTACACTATGTACCACTATACAGCTCTACACTACATTCTATACTGTATACCACTATACACCATATTCTATTCTATGTACCACTATACACCTCTACACCATATTCTATACTATGTACCACTATACAGCTCTACACCATATTCTATACTATATACTTCTATACACCACTTTCTAAATTTAGTACCACAATACATGATATTCTATACTATGTAACACTATACACCACATTCTATACTATGTACCACTATACAGCACTACACCACATTCTATAATTTGTACCACTATACACCACATTCTATACTATGTACCACTATACAACACTACACCATATTCTATACCAATACAGCTCTACACCATATACCACTATACACCACATTCTATACTATGTACCACTACACCACATTCTATACTATGTACCACTATGTACCACTATACACCACATTCTATACTATGTACCACTGTACACAGTATTCTATACTATGAACCACTATACACCACATTCTATGCTATGTACTTCTATACACCATATTCTATACAATGCACCACTATTCACCATATTCTATACTATATACAACTATACAGCTCTACCCCATTTTTTTTACTCTGTACCACTATACACCATATTCTATACTATGTACCACTATATACCATATTCTATACTTTGTACCTCTATATACAATATTCTATACAATGTACCACATTACACCATATTCTATACTATGTACCACTATACACCGTATTCCATACTATGTACCACTATACAATATTTTCTATACTATGTACCTCTATACGCCATATTCTATACTATGTACCACTATACACCATATTCTATACTATGTACCACAATACAGCTCTACCCCATATTCTGTACTATGTATATACCACTATACACCATATTCTATACTATGAACCACTATACAGCTCTACACCATATTCTATACTATTTACCACTATACACCATATTCTATACTATGTACCACTATAAACCTCTACACTATATTCTGTGTTATGTACCACTATACAGCTCTATACCACATTCTATACTATGTACTACTATACAGTTCTACACCATATTCTATACTATATACTACTATAGACCACATTCTATACTAAGTACCTCTATACACAATATTCTATAGTATTTAGCACTATACACCATATTCTATACTATGTACCTCTATACACCATATTACATACTATGTACCACTATACACCACATTCTATACTATGTATCACTATACACCATATTCTATACTATGTGCCTCTATACACCTCTACACCATATTCTATACTATGTACCACTATACAGCTCTATACCACACTCTACACTATGTACCACTATACAGCTCTACACCACATTCTATACTGTATACCACTATACACCATATTCTATTCTATGTACCACTATACACCTCTACACCATATTCTATACTATGTACCACTATACACCTCTACACCATATTCTATACTATGTACCACTATACAGCTCTACACCATATTCTATACTATATACTTCTATACACCACTTTCTAAACTTAGTACCTCTATACACAATATTCTATAGTATTTAGCACTATACACCACATTCTATACTATGTACCACTATACCGCTCTACACCACATTCTATACTATGTACCACTATACACCATATTCCATACTATGTAATACTATACACCATATTCTAGACGATGTACCTCTATACACCATATTCTATACTATGTACCTCTATACACCATATAATATACTATGTACCACTATACACCATATTCTATACTATGTGCCTCTATAAACTATATTCTATACTATGTACTATTATACAGCTTTATACCACTTTCTATACTATGTACCACTATACACCACATTCTATACTATGTACCACTATTCAGCTCTATACCAAATTCTATGCTATGTTCCTCTATACACGTTATTTTATACTATGTACCACTATACAGCTCTACACCAAATTCTATACTATGTACCACTATACACCACATTCTATACTATGTAACGCTATACACAATATTCTATACTATGTACCTCTATACACCATATTCTATACTATGTACCACTATAAACCATATTCTATACTATGTACCACAATACACCATATTCTATACTATGTACAACTATACACCATATTCTATACTATGTACCACTATACACCATATTCTATACTATGTACCACAATACAGCTCTACACCATATTCTATACTATGTACCACTGTACAGCACTACACCATTTTCTATACTATGTATCACTATACAGTTCTACACCATATTCTATACCATGTACCATTATACACCATATTCTATACTATGTACCACTTTACACCATATTCTAAACTATGTACCACTATACAGCAATTCACCACAATCTATACTATGTACCACTACACACCATATTCTATACTATGTACCACTGTACAGCTCTACACGACATTCTATACTATGTACCACTATGCAGCTCTACACCATATTCTATACTATGTACTACTATACACCACATTCTATACTATGTACCACTATACAGCACTACATCATATACCACTATACACCACAACTATACAGCTCTACCCCATTTTCTTTACTCTTTATCACTATACACCATATTCTATACTATGTACCACTAAATACCATATTCTATACTTTGTACCTCTATATACAATATTCTATACAATGTACCACATTACACCATATTCTATACTATGTACCACTATACACCGAATTCCATACTATGTACCACTATACACTATTTTCTATACTATGTACCTCTATACACCATATTCTATACTATGTACCACTATACACCATATTCTATACTATGTACCACTATACACCATATTCTATACTATATACCACTATACAGCTCTACCCCATATTCTATACCATGTACCACTATACACATTATACTATACTATGAGGCACATAGTATAGAATATGGTGTATAGTGGTACATAGTATAGAATGTGGTGTATAGTGGTACATAGTATAGAATGTGTTCTATAGTAGTATATATTATAGAATATGTTGTAGAACTGTACAGTTGTACATAGTATAGAATGTGGTATATAGCTGTATAGTGGAACATAGCATAGAATATGGTGTAGAGGTGTATAGTGGTACATAGTATAGAATACCACATTCTATACTATGTACTGCTATACATCATATTCTATGTACCACTATACATCATTTTCTAGACTATGTAACACTATACACCATATTCTATACTATGTGCCTCTATACACAATATCTATATTATGTACCACTATACACCACATTGTAAACTATGTATCACTATACACCATATTCTATACTGTGTACCTCTATGCACCATTTTCTATACTATGTACCACTATACAGCTCTACACCACAATCGATGCTATGTACCACTATACAGCTCTACACCACATTCTATACTATGTACCACTATACACCATATTTTATACTATGTAACACTATACACCATATTCTATTCTATGTACCACTATACACCACATTCTATACTATGTACCATTATACAGCTTTACACCACAATATAGACTATGTACCACTATACATCATATTCTATACTATTTAGCACTATACAGCTCTACACCACATTCTATACTATGTACCTCTATACACCATATTCTATACTATGTACCACTAAACACCATATTCTATACTTTGTACCTCTATACACCATATTCTATACAATGTACCACAATACACCATATTCTATACCATGTACCACTATACACCTCTACACCATATTCTATGCTATGTTCCACTATACAGCTATATACCACATTCTATACTATGTACAACTGTACAGTTCTACAACATATTCTATAATATATACTACTATAGAACACATTCTATACTATGTACCACTATACACCACATTCTATACTATGTACCACTATACACCATATTCTATACTATGTGCCTCTATACTCTATATTCTATACTATATACCACCATACACCACATTCTATACTATGTACTACTATACAGCTCTACACCACATTCTATACTATGTACCACTATACACCATATTCTATACTATGTACCTCTATACACCATTTTCTATACTATGTACCACTTTTCAGCTCTACACCACAATCTATACTATGTACCACTATACAGCTCTACACAACATTTTATACTATGTACCACTATACACCATTTTCTATACTATGTACCACTGTACACCATATTCTATACTATGTACCACTATACACCACATTCTATACTATGTACCATTATACAGCTTTACACCACATTCTATACTATGTACCACTATACAACACATTCTATACTATATACCACTATACAGCTCTACACCAAATTCTATACTATGTACCACTATATACCATATTCTATACTATGTACCACAATACAGCTCTACACCAAATTCTATACTATGTACCACAATACAGTACTACACCATATTCTATACTATGTACCACTATACAGCTCTACACCATATTCTATACTATGTACCACTATACACCATATTCTATACTATGTACCACTATACACCATATTCTATACTATGTACCACTATACAGCTCTACACCACATTCTATACTATGTACCTCTATACAGCTCTTCACCGTATCCTATACTATGTACTACTAAACACCACATTCTATAATATGTACCACTATACAGCTCTACACCATATACAACTGTAAACCACAATCTATACTATGTACCACTACACCAGACTCTATACTATGTACCACTATGTACCACTATACACCACATTCTATACTGTGTACCACTTACCAGCATATTCTATACTATGTACCTCTATACACCAAATTCTATACTATGTAGCACTATACACCATATACTATACTATGTACCACTACACAGCTCTACTCCACATTCTATACTATATACCACTATACACCATATTCTATACTATGTAGCACTATACACCATATTCTATACTATGTACCACTATACAGCTCTACACCAAATTCTATGCTATGTATCACTATACACAATACTCTATACTATGTACTACTTTCCAGCTCTACACCATATTCTATACTATATACCACATACACCATATTGTATACTATGTACCGCTATACAGCTCTTCACCATATTCTATACTATGTACCACTATACAGCTCTACACCATATTCTACACTATAAACCACATTCTATACTATGTACCATTATACAGCTCTACACCACATTCTATACTATGTACCACTATATACCACATTCTATACTATGTACTACTATACAGCTCTACACCATATTCTATACTATGTACCACTGTACACCATATTCTATACAATGTACCACTATACACCACATTCTAGACAATGTACCACTAGACAACATATTCTATACTATTTACTTCTATACACCATATTCTATACTATGTACCACTATACAGCTCTACACCACATTCTATATTATGTACCACTACACACCACATTCTATACTATGTACGATTATACAGCTCTGTACCACATTGTATACTATGTACCACAATACACCATATTCTATACTATGTACCACTATACAGCTCTACACCACATTTTATACTATGTACCTCTAAATACCATATTCTATGTAACACTATACACCACATTCTAAACTATGTCTGACTATACACCATATTCTATACTATGTACCTCTATACACCATAATGTATACTATGTACAACTATACACCACAATCTACACTATGTAGCACTATACCCCATATTCTATACTATGTACCTTTATACACCATATTCTATGCTATGTACCACTATACACCATATTCTGTACTATGTACCACAAAACACCATATTCTATACAATGTACCACTATACACCATATTCTATACTTTGTACAATACACCATACTCTTTACTATGTACCATTATACACCATATTCTATTTACCACTATACACCACATTCTATACTATGTACCACTGTACAGCTCTATACCACATTCTAGACTATGTACCACTATACACCATATTCTATACCATGTACCACTATACACCATATTCTATACTATGTACCACTATACAACATATTCTATACTATATACCACTATACAGCTCTACCCAATATTCTATACCATGTACCACTATACACCATATTCTATACTATGTACAATACACAATATTCTATATTATGTACCACTATACACCATATTCTATACTATGTACCACTATACAGCTCTACCTCATATTTTATACAATATACCACTATGCACCATATTCTATCATATGTACCACTATACAGCATATTCTATACTATGTACCACTATACACCATATTTTATACTATATACCACTATACACCATATTCTATACTATGTACCACTAAACACCATATTCTATACTATGAACTTGTGCTCTACACCACAGTCTGTACTTTAAACCACTATACACCAAATTCTATACTATGTTGCACTATACACCATATTCTATACTGTATACCACTATACACCACATTCTATTCTATGTACCACTATACACCTCTACACCAAATTCTATACTATGTACCACTATACAGCTCTATACCACATTCTACACTATGTACCACTATACAGCTCTACAACATATTCTATACTATATACTACTATACACCATATTCTAAACTTAGTACCACAATACACGATATTCTATACTATGTAACACTATACACCACATTCTATACTATGTACCACTGTACACCATATTCTATACTATGTACCACTATACACCACATTCTAGACTATGTACCACTATACAACATATTCTATACTATGTATTTCTATACACCATATTCTATACTATGTACCACTATACACCACATTCTATACTATGTACCATTATACAGCTCTACACCACATTCTTTATTATGTACCAGTATACACCACATTCTAGACTATGTAGCACTATACACCATATTCTATGTACCACTATACTCCACATTCTAGACTATGTACCACTATACACCATATTCTATACTATGTACCACCTTTCACCATATTGTATACTATTTACCTCTATACACCATATTCTATACTATATACCACTATTAACCATATTATATACAATGTTCCACTTTACACCATATTCTATACTATATACACCTATACAGCTCTACCCCATATTCTATACTATGTACCACTATACACCATATTCTATACTATGAACCACTATACAGCTCTACACCATATTCTATACTATTTACCACTATACACCATATTCTATACTATGTACCACTATACACCTCCACACCATATTCAATTCTATATACCACTATACACCACATTCTATACTATGTACCACTATACACCATATTCTCTACTATGTACCACTATTCAGCTCTACACCACATTCTATACTATGTACCACTATACATCATATTCTGTGTACCACTAATCACCATATTCTAGACTATGTACAATTATACACCATATTCTATACTACGTACCTCTATACACCACATTCTATACTAGGTACCACTATACACCATATTCTATACTTTGTGCCTCTATACACTATATTCTATACTATATACCACCATACACCACATTCTATACTATGTACCACCATACAGCTCTATACCACATTCTATACTATGTAACACTATACACCATATTCTATACTATGTACATCTATACAACATATTCTATACTATGTACCACTTTACAGCTCTACACCACAATCTATACTATGTACCACTATACAGCTCTACACCACATTCTATACTATGTACCACTATACACCATATTCTATTCTATGTACCACTATACACCATATTCTATACTATGTACCACTATACACCACATTCTATACTATGTACCATTATACAGCTTTACACCACATTCTATACTATGTACCACTATACAACACATTCTATACTATGTACCACTATACAGCTCTACACCACATTCTATACTATGTACCTCTATACAGATCTACAATAAATTCTATACTATGTTCCACTATACACCACATTCTATACTATGTACCACTATACACCATATTCTATACTATGTACCTCTAAACACCATATTCTATACAATGTACCACTGTACACCATAATCTATACTATATACCACAATTCACCATATTCTATACTATGTACCACTATACACCGTATTCAATACTATGTACCACTATGCACCATATTCTATACTATGTACCTCTATATACCATATTCTATACTATGTACCACTATACACCATATTCTATACTATGTACCACAATACAGCTCTACACCATATTCTATACTATGTACCACTGTACAGCACTACACCATATTCTATACTATGTACCACTATACAGCTCTACACCATATTCTATACAATGTACCACTATACACCATATTCTATACTATGTAACACTATACAGCTCTGCAACACATTCTATACTATGTACCACTATTCAACTCTTCACCGTATTCTATACTATGTACTACTATACACCACATTCTAAACTATGTACCAATATACAGCTCTACACCATATACCACTATACACTAAATTCTATACTATGCACCACTACACCACACTCTATACTATGTACCACTATGCACCACTATACACCACATTCTGTACTATGTACCACTATACACCATATTCTATACTATGTACCTCTATACACTATATTCTATACTATGTACCACTATACAGCTCTACACCACATTGTATACTATATACCACTATACACCATATTCTATACTATGTAGCACTATACACCATATTCTATACTACGTGCCACTATACAGCTCTACACCATATTCAATGCTATGTTTCACTATACACAATACTCTATTCTATGCACCACTTTACAGCTCTACACCATATTCTATACTATATACCACTATCCACCACATTCTATACTATGTACCACTATACACCATATTCTATACTATGTAACACGATAAACAACATACTATTCTATGTACCACTATACAGCTCTACACCATATTTTATACTATGTACCAAAATTCAGCTCTACACCATGTTCTATACTATATACCACTATACACCATATTCTATACTGTGTACCACTATAAACGACATTCTATACTATATACCACGATACACCTTATTCTATACTATGTATCACTTAACACCACATTCTATACTATATACCACTATACAGCTCTATAACACATTTTATACTATGTTCCATTATACAGCTCTACACCACATTCTATACTATGTACCACGATACAACATATTCTATACTATGTACCACTATACAGCTCTTCATCACATTCTATACTATGTACCACTATACACCATATTCTATCCTATGAGCCACTATAAAGCTCTACACCACATTCTATACAATGTACCACAATACACTATATACTATGTACCACTATACACCATATTCTATACTATGTACCACTATACACCATATTCTATACTATGTACCCCTATACACAATATTCTATACTATGTACCACTTACCAGCATATTCTATACTATGTACCTCTATACACCAAATTCTATACTATGTAGCACTATACACAATATGCTATACTATGTACCACTACACAGCTCTACTCCACATTCTATACTATATACCACTATACACCATATTCTATACTATGTAGCACTATACACCATATTCTATACTATGTACCACTATACAGCTCTACACCAAATTCTATGCTATGTATCACTATACACAATACTCTATACTATGTACTACTTTCCAGCTCTACACCATATTCTATACTATATACCACATACACCATATTGTATACTATGTACCGCTATACAGCTCTTCACCATATTCTATACTATGTACCACTATACAGCTCTACACCATATTCTACACTATAAACCACATTCTATACTATGTACCATTATACAGCTCTACACCACATTCTATACTATGTACCACTATATACCACATTCTATACTATATACTACTATACAGCTCTACACCATATTCTATACTATGTACCACTATATATCTCTACACCACATTCTATACTATGTACCACTGTACACCATATTCTATACAATGTACCACTATACACCACATTCTAGACAATGTACCACTAGACAACATATTCTATACTATTTACTTCTATACACCATATTCTATACTATGTACCACTATACACCATATTCTATACTATATTCCATTATACAGCTCTACACCACATTCTATATTATGTACCACTACACACCACATTCTATACTATGTACGATTATACAGCTCTGTACCACATTGTATACTATGTACCACAATACATCATATTCTATACTATGTACCACTATACAGCTCTACACCACATTCTATACTATGTACCTCTAAACACCATATTCTATGTAACACTATACACCACATTCTAAACTATGTCTGACTATACACCATATTCTATACTATGTACCTCTATACACCATAATGTATACTATGTACAACTATACACCACAATCTATACTATGTAGCACTATACCCCATATTCTATACTATGTACCTTTATACACCATATTCTATGCTATGTACCACTTTACACCATATTCTGTACTATGTACCACAAAACACCATATTCTATACAATGTACCACTATACACCATATTCTATACTTTGTACAATACACCATACTCTTTACTATGTACCATTATACACCATATTCTATTTACCACTATACACCACATTCTATACTATGTACCACTGTACAGCTCTATACCACATTCTAGACTATGTACCACTATACACCATATTCTATACCTTGTACCACTATACACCATATTCTATACTATGTACCACTATACAACATATTCTATACTATATACCACTATACAGCTCTACCCAATATTCTATACCATGTACCACTATACACCATATTCTATACTATGTACAATACACAATATTCTATATTATGTACCACTATACACCATATTCTATACTATGTACCACTATACAGCTCTACCTCATATTTTATACAATATACCACTATGCACCATATTCTATCATATGTACCACTATACAGCATATTCTATACTATGTACCACTATACACCATATTTTATACTATATACCACTATACACCATATTCTATACTATGTACCACTAAACACCATATTCTATACTATGAACTTGTGCTCTACACCACAGTCTGTACTTTAAACCACTGTACACCAAATTCTATACTATGTTGCACTATACACCATATTCTATACTGTATACCACTATACAACACATTCTATTCTATGTACCACTATACACCTCTACACCATATTCTATACTAAGTACCACTATACAGCTCTATACCACATTCTACACTATGTAACACTATACAGCTCTACACCATATTCTATACTATATACTACTATACAGCTCTACACCAAATTATATGCTATGTATCACTATATACAATACTCTATACTATGTACTACTTTCCAGCTCTACACCATATTCTATACTATATACCACATACACCATATTGTATACTATGTACCGCTATACAGCTCTTCACCATATTCTATACTATGTACCACTATACAGCTCTACACCATATTCTACACTATAAACCACATTCTATACTATGTACCATTATACAGCTCTACACCACATTCTATACTATGTACCACTATATACCACATTCTATACTATATACTACTATACAGCTCTACACCATATTCTATACTATGTACCGCTATATATCTCTACACCACATTCTATACTATGTACCACTGTACACCATATTCTATACAATGTACCACTATACACCACATTCTAGACAATGTACCACTAGACAACATATTCTATACTATTTACTTCTATACACCATATTCTATACTATGTACCACTATACACCATATTCTATACTATATTCCATTATACAGCTCTACACCACATTCTATATTATGTACCACTACACACCACATTCTATACTATTTATGATTATACAGCTCTGTACCACATTGTATACTATGTACCACAATACATCATATTCTATACTATGTACCACTATACAGCTCTACACCACATTCTATACTATGTACCTCTAAACACCATATTCTATGTAACACTATACACCACATTCTAAACTATGTCTGACTATACACCATATTCTATACTATGTACCTCTATACACCATAATGTATACTATGTACAACTATACACCACAATCTATACTATGTAGCACTATACCCCATATTCTGTACTATGTACCACAAAACACCATATTCTATACAATGTACCACTATACACCATATTCTATACTTTGTACAATACACCATACTCTTTACTATGTACCATTATACACCATATTCTATTTACCACTATACACCACATTCTATACTATGTACCACTGTACAGCTCTATACCACATTCTAGACTATGTACCACTATACACCATATTCTATACCTTGTACCACTATACACCATATTCTATACTATGTACCACCATACAACATATTCTATACTATATACCACTATACAGCTCTACCCAATATTCTATACCATGTACCACTATACACCATATTCTATACTATGTACAATACACAATATTCTATATTATGTACCACTATACACCATATTCTATACTATGTACCACTATACAGCTCTACCTCATATTTTATACAATATACCACTATGCACCATATTCTATCATATGTACCACTATACAGCATATTCTATACTATGTACCACTATACACCATATTTTATACTATATACCACTATACACCATATTCTATACTATGTACCACTAAACACCATATTCTATACTATGAACTTGTGCTCTACACCACAGTCTGTACTTTAAACCACTGTACACCAAATTCTATACTATGTTGCACTATACACCATATTCTATACTGTATACCACTATACAACACATTCTAGTCTATGTACCACTATACACCTCTACACCATATTCTATACTAAGTACCACTATACAGCTCTATACCACATTCTACACTATGTAACACTATACAGCTCTACACCATATTCTATACTATATACTACTATACACCATATTCTAAACTTAGTACCACAATACACGATATTCTATACTATGTAACACTATACACCACATTCTATACTATGTACCACTGTACACCATATTCTATACTATGTACCACTATACACCACATTCTAGACTATGTACCACTATACAACATATTCTATACTATGTATTTCTATACACCATATTCTATACTATGTACCACTATACACCACATTCTATACTATGTACCATTATACAGCTCTACACCACATTCTATATTATGTACCACTATACACCACATTCTAGACTATGTAGCACTATACACCATATTCTATGTACCACTATACTCCACATTCTAGACTATGTACCACTATACACCATATTCTATACTATGTACCACCTTTCACCATATTGTATACTATTTACCTCTATACACCATATTCTATACTATATACCACTATTAACCATATTATATACAATGTTCCACTTTACACCATATTCTATACTATATACACCTATACAGCTCTACCCCATATTCTATACTATGTACCACTATACACCATATTCTATACTATGAACCACTATACAGCTCTACACCATATTCTATACTATTTACCACTATACACCATATTCTATACTATGTACCACTATACACCTCCACACCATATTCAATTCTATATACCACTATACACCACATTCTATACTATGTACCACTATACACCATATTCTCTACTATGTACCACTATTCAGCTCTACACCACATTCTATACTATGTACCACTATACATCATATTCTGTGTACCACTAATCACCATATTCTAGACTATGTACAATTATACACCATATTCTATACTACGTACCTCTATACACCACATTCTATACTATGTACCACTATACACGATATTCTATACTTTGTGCCTCTATACACTATATTCTATACTATATACCACCATACACCACATTCTATACTATGTACCACCATACAGCTCTATACCACATTCTATACTATGTACCACTATACACCATATTCTATACTATGTACATCTATACAACATTTTCTATACTATGTACCACTTTACAGCTCTACACCACAATCTATACTATGTACCACTATACAGCTCTACACCACATTCTATACTTTGTACCACTATACACCATATTCTATTCTATGTACCACTATACACCATATTCTATACTATGTACCACTCTACACCACATTCTATACTATGTACCATTATACAGCTTTACACCACATTCTATACTATGTACCACTATACAACACATTCTATACTATGTACCACTATGCAGCTCTACACCACATTCTATACTATGTACCTCTATACAGATCTACAATAAATTCTATACTATGTTCCACTATACACCACATTCTATACTATGTACCACTATACACCATATTCTATACTATGTACCTCTAAACACCATATTCTATACAATGTACCACTGTACACCATAATCTATACTATATACCACAATTCACCATATTCTATACTATGTACCACTATACACCGTATTCCATACTATGTACCACTATGCACCATATTCTATACTATGTACCTCTATACACCATATTCTATACTATGTACCACTATACACCATATTCTATACTATGTACCACAATACAGCTCTACACCATATTCTATACTATGTACCACTTTACAGCACTACACCATATTCTATACTATGTACCACTATACAGCTCTACACCACATTCTATACTATGTACCTCTATACAGCTCTTCACCGTATCCTATACTATGTACTACTAAACACCACATTCTATAATATGTACCACTATACAGCTCTACACCATATACAACTGTAAACCACATTCTATACTATGTACCACTACACCACACTCTATACTATGTACCACTATGTACCACTATACACCACATTCTATACTGTGTACCACTTACCAGCATATTCTATACTATGTACCTCTATACACCAAATTCTATACTATGTAGCACTATACACCATATGCTATACTATGTACCACTACACAGCTCTACTCCACATTCTATACTATATACCACTATACACCATATTCTATACTATGTAGCACTATACACCATATTCTATACTATGTACCACTATACAGCTCTACACCAAATTCTATGCTATGTATCACTATACACAATACTCTATACTATGTACTACTTTCCAGCTCTACACCATATTCTATACTATATACCACATACACCATATTGTATACTATGTACCGCTATACAGCTCTTCACCATATTCTATACTATGTACCACTATACAGCTCTACACCATATTCTACACTATAAACCACATTCTATCCTATGTACCATTATACAGCTCTACACCACATTCTATACTATGTACCACTATATACCACATTCTATACTATGTACTACTATACAGCTCTACACCATATTCTATACTATGTACCACTGTACACCATATTCTATACAATGTACCACTATACACCACATTCTAGACAATGTACCACTAGACAACATATTCTATACTATTTACTTCTATACACCATATTCTATACTATGTACCACTATACACCATATTCTATACTATATTCCATTATACAGCTCTACACCACATTCTATATTATGTACCACTACACACCACATTCTATACTATGTACCACTATACAGCTCTACACCACATTCTATACTATGTACCTCTAAACACAATTTTCTATGTAACACTATACACCACATTCTAAACTATGTCTGACTATACACCATATTCTATACTATGTACCTCTATACACCATAATGTATACTATGTACAACTATACACCACAATCTATACTATGTAGCACTATACCCCATATTCTATACTATGTACCTTTATACACCATATTCTATGCTATGTACCACTATACACCATATTCTGTACTATGTACCACAAAACACCGTATTCTATACAATGTACCACTATACACCATATTCTATACTTTGTACAATACACCATACTCTTTACTATGTACCATTATACATCATATTCTATTTACCACTATACACCACATTCTATACTATGTACCACTGTACAGCTCTATACCACATTCTAGACTATGTACCACTATACACCATATTCTATACCATGTACCACTATACACCATATTCTATACTATGTACCACTATACAACATATTCTATACTATATACCACTATACAGCTCTACCCAATATTCTATACCATGTACCACTATACACCATATTCTATACTATGTACAATACACAATATTCTATATTATGTACCACTATACACCATATTCTATACTATGTACCACTATACAGCTCTACCTCATATTTTATACAATATACCACTATGCACCATATTCTATCATATGTACCACTATACAGCATATTCTATACTATGTACCACTATACACCATATTTTATACTATATACCACTATACACCATATTCTATACTATGTACCACTAAACACCATATTCTATACTATGAACTTGTGCTCTACACCACAGTCTGTACTTTAAACCACTATACACCAAATTCTATACTATGTTGCACTATACACCATATTCTATACTGTATACCACTATACACCACATTCTATTCTATGTACCACTATACACCTCTACACCAAATTCTATACTATGTACCACTATACAGCTCTATACCACATTCTACACTATGTACCACTATACAGCTCTACAACATATTCTATACTATATACTACTATACACCATATTCTAAACTTAGTACCACAATACACGATATTCTATACTATGTAACACTATACACCACATTCTATACTATGTACCACTGTACACCATATTCTATACTATGTACCACTATACACCACATTCTAGACTATGTACCACTATACAACATATTCTATACTATGTATTTCTATACACCATATTCTATACTATGTACCACTATACACCACATTCTATACTATGTACCATTATACAGCTCTACACCACATTCTTTATTATGTACCAGTATACACCACATTCTAGACTATGTAGCACTATACACCATATTCTATGTACCACTATACTCCACATTCTAGACTATGTACCACTATACACCATATTCTATACTATGTACCACCTTTCACCATATTGTATACTATTTACCTCTATACACCATATTCTATACTATATACCACTATTAACCATATTATATACAATGTTCCACTTTACACCATATTCTATACTATATACACCTATACAGCTCTACCCCATATTCTATACTATGTACCACTATACACCATATTCTATACTATGAACCACTATACAGCTCTACACCATATTCTATACTATTTACCACTATACACCATATTCTATACTATGTACCACTATACACCTCCACACCATATTCAATTCTATATACCACTATACACCACATTCTATACTATGTACCACTATACACCATATTCTCTACTATGTACCACTATTCAGCTCTACACCACATTCTATACTATGTACCACTATACATCATATTCTGTGTACCACTAATCACCATATTCTAGACTATGTACAATTATACACCATATTCTATACTACGTACCTCTATACACCACATTCTATACTAGGTACCACTATACACCATATTCTATACTTTGTGCCTCTATACACTATATTCTATACTATATACCACCATACACCACATTCTATACTATGTACCACCATACAGCTCTATACCACATTCTATACTATGTAACACTATACACCATATTCTATACTATGTACATCTATACAACATATTCTATACTATGTACCACTTTACAGCTCTACACCACAATCTATACTATGTACCACTATACAGCTCTACACCACATTCTATACTATGTACCACTATACACCATATTCTATTCTATGTACCACTATACACCATATTCTATACTATGTACCACTATACACCACATTCTATACTATGTACCATTATACAGCTTTACACCACATTCTATACTATGTACCACTATACAACACATTCTATACTATGTACCACTATACAGCTCTACACCACATTCTATACTATGTACCTCTATACAGATCTACAATAAATTCTATACTATGTTCCACTATACACCACATTCTATACTATGTACCACTATACACCATATTCTATACTATGTACCTCTAAACACCATATTCTATACAATGTACCACTATACACCATATTCTATACTTTGTACAATACACCATACTCTTTACTATGTACCATTATACACCATATTCTATTTACCACTATACACCACATTCTATACTATGTACCACTGTACAGCTCTATACCACATTCTAGACTATGTACCACTATACACCATATTCTATACCTTGTACCACTATACACCATATTCTATACTATGTACCACTATACAACATATTCTATACTATATACCACTATACAGCTCTACCCAATATTCTATACCATGTACCACTATACACCATATTCTATACTATATACAATACACAATATTCTATATTATGTACCACTATACACCATATTCTATACTATGTACCACTATACAGCTCTACCTCATATTTTATACAATATACCACTATGCACCATATTCTATCATATGTACCACAATACAGCATATTCTATACTATGTACCACTATACACCATATTTTATACTATATACCACTATACACCATATTCTATACTATGTACCACTAAACACCATATTCTATACTATGAACTTGTGCTCTACACCACAGTCTGTACTTTAAACCACTGTACACCAAATTCTATACTATGTTGCACTATACACCATATTCTATACTGTATACCACTATACAACACATTCTATTCTATGTACCACTATACACCTCTACACCATATTCTATACTAAGTACCACTATACAGCTCTATACCACATTCTACACTATGTAACACTATACAGCTCTACACCATATTCTATACTATATACTACTATACAGCTCTACACCAAATTCTATGCTATGTATCACTATACACAATACTCTATACTATGTACTACTTTCCAGCTCTACACCATATTCTATACTATATACCACATACACCATATTGTATACTATGTACCGCTATACAGCTCTTCACCATATTCTATACTATGTACCACTATACAGCTCTACACCATATTCTACACTATAAACCACATTCTATACTATGTACCATTATACAGCTCTACACCACATTCTATACTATGTACCACTATATACCACATTCTATACTATATACTACTATACAGCTCTACACCATATTCTATACTATGTACCACTATATATCTCTACACCACATTCTATACTATGTACCACTGTACACCATATTCTATACAATGTACCACTATACACCACATTCTAGACAATGTACCACTAGACAACATATTCTATACTATTTACTTCTATACACCATATTCTATACTATGTACCACTATACACCATATTCTATACTATATTCCATTATACAGCTCTACACCACATTCTATATTATGTACCACTACACACCACATTCTATACTATGTACGATTATACAGCTCTGTACCACATTGTATACTATGTACCACAATACATCATATTCTATACTATGTACCACTATACAGCTCTACACCACATTCTATACTATGTACCTCTAAACACCATATTCTATGTAACACTATACACCACATTCTAAACTATGTCTGACTATACACCATATTCTATACTATGTACCTCTATACACCATAATGTATACTATGTACAACTATACACCACAATCTATACTATGTAGCACTATACCCCATATTCTATACTATGTACCTTTATACACCATATTCTATGCTATGTACCACTATACACCATATTCTGTACTATGTACCACAAAACACCATATTCTATACAATGTACCACTATACACCATATTCTATACTTTGTACAATACACCATACTCTTTACTATGTACCATTATACACCATATTCTATTTACCACTATACACCACATTCTATACTATGTACCACTGTACAGCTCTATACCACATTCTAGACTATGTACCACTATACACCATATTCTATACCTTGTACCACTATACACCATATTCTATACTATGTACCACCATACAACATATTCTATACTATATACCACTATACAGCTCTACCCAATATTCTATACCATGTACCACTATACACCATATTCTATACTATGTACAATACACAATATTCTATATTATGTACCACTATACACCATATTCTATACTATGTACCACTATACAGCTCTACCTCATATTTTATACAATATACCACTATGCACCATATTCTATCATATGTACCACTATACAGCATATTCTATACTATGTACCACTATACACCATATTTTATACTATATACCACTATACACCATATTCTATACTATGTACCACTAAACACCATATTCTATACTATGAACTTGTGCTCTACACCACAGTCTGTACTTTAAACCACTGTACACCAAATTCTATACTATGTTGCACTATACACCATATTCTATACTGTATACCACTATACAACACATTCTATTCTATGTACCACTATACACCTCTACACCATATTCTATACTAAGTACCACTATACAGCTCTATACCACATTCTACACTATGTAACACTATACAGCTCTACACCATATTCTATACTATATACTACTATACACCATATTCTAAACTTAGTACCACAATACACGATATTCTATACTATGTAACACTATACACCACATTCTATACTATGTACCACTGTACACCATATTCTATACTATGTACCACTATACACCACATTCTAGACTATGTACCACTATACAACATATTCTATACTATGTATTTCTATACACCATATTCTATACTATGTACCACTATACACCACATTCTATACTATGTACCATTATACAGCTCTACACCACATTCTATATTATGTACCACTATACACCACATTCTAGACTATGTAGCACTATACACCATATTCTATGTACCACTATACTCCACATTCTAGACTATGTACCACTATACACCATATTCTATACTATGTACCACCTTTCACCATATTGTATACTATTTACCTCTATACACCATATTCTATACTATATACCACTATTAACCATATTATATACAATGTTCCACTTTACACCATATTCTATACTATATACACCTATACAGCTCTACCCCATATTCTATACTATGTACCACTATACACCATATTCTATACTATGAACCACTATACAGCTCTACACCATATTCTATACTATTTACCACTATACACCATATTCTATACTATGTACCACTATACACCTCCACACCATATTCAATTCTATATACCACTATACACCACATTCTATACTATGTACCACTATACACCATATTCTCTACTATGTACCACTATTCAGCTCTACACCACATTCTATACTATGTACCACTATACATCATATTCTGTCTACCACTAATCACCATATTCTAGACTATGTACAATTATACACCATATTCTATACTACGTACCTCTATACACCACATTCTATACTATGTACCACTATACACGATATTCTATACTTTGTGCCTCTATACACTATATTCTATACTATATACCACCATACACCACATTCTATACTATGTACCACCATACAGCTCTATACCACATTCTATACTATGTACCACTATACACCATATTCTATACTATGTACATCTATACAACATTTTCTATACTATGTACCACTTTACAGCTCTACACCACAATCTATACTATGTACCACTATACAGCTCTACACCACATTCTATACTTTGTACCACTATACACCATATTCTATTCTATGTACCACTATACACCATATTCTATACTATGTACCACTCTACACCACATTCTATACTATGTACCATTATACAGCTTTACACCACATTCTATACTATGTACCACTATACAACACATTCTATACTATGTACCACTATGCAGCTCTACACCACATTCTATACTATGTACCTCTATACAGATCTACAATAAATTCTATACTATGTTCCACTATACACCACATTCTATACTATGTACCACTATACACCATATTCTATACTATGTACCTCTAAACACCATATTCTATACAATGTACCACTGTACACCATAATCTATACTATATACCACAATTCACCATATTCTATACTATGTACCACTATACACCGTATTCCATACTATGTACCACTATGCACCATATTCTATACTATGTACCTCTATACACCATATTCTATACTATGTACCACTATACACCATATTCTATACTATGTACCACAATACAGCTCTACACCATATTCTATACTATGTACCACTTTAAAGCACTACACCATATTCTATACTATGTACCACTATACAGCTCTACACCATATTCTATACAATGTACCACTATACACCATATTCTATACTATGTAACACTATACACCATATTCTATACTATGTACCACTATACAGCTCTGCAACACATTCTATACTATGTACCACTATTCAACTCTTCACCGTATTCTATACTATGTACTACTATACACCACATTCTAAACTATGTACCAATATACAGCTCTACACCATATACCACTATACACTAAATTCTATACTATGCACCACTACACCACACTCTATGCTATGTACCACTATGCACCACTATACACCACATTCTGTACTATGTACCACTATACACCATATTCTATACTATGTACCTCTATACACTATATTCTATACTATGTACCACTATACACCATATGCTATACTATGTACCACTATACAGCTCTACACCACATTGTATACTATATACCACTATACACCATATTCTATACTATGTAGCACTATACACCATATTCTATACTACGTACCACTATACAGCTCTACACCATATTCGATGCTATGTTTCACTATACACAATACTCTATACTATGCACCACTTTAAAGCTCTACACCATATTCTATACTATATACCACTATCCACCACATTCTATACTATGTACCACTATACACCATATTCTATACTATGTAACACGATAAACAACATACTATTCTATGTACCACTGTACAGGACTACACCATATTCTATACTATGTACCATTATACAGCTCTACACCACATTCTATACTATGTACCACTATACACCATATTCTATACTATGTACCACTATACAGCTCTACACCACATTCTATACTATGTACCACTTTACACCATATTCTATGTACCACTATACACCACATTCTAGACAATGTACCACTATACACCATATCTTATACTATCTACCATTACACACCACTTTCTATACTATGCAGCACTATACACCATATTCTATACTATGTACCACTATACACCATATTCTTTACTATGTACCTCTATACACCATATTCTATACTGTGTACCACTATACACCATATTATATACTATGTACCACAATACACCATATCCTATACTGTTTACCACTATATACCATATTCTATACTATATACCATATTTTATACTATGTACCACTATACAACACATGCTATACTATGTAGCTCTATACACCATATTCTATACTATGTACCACTATACACCATATTCTATACAATGTACCACAATACACCATATTCTATACTATGTACCACTATACATCTCTACACCACATTCTATACTATGTTCCTCTATACCCCATATTCTATACTATGTACCACTATACACCATATTCTATACTATGTACCACTATACAGCTCTACAACACATTCTATACTATGTACCTCTACACACCATATTCTATACTATGTACCACTATACACCATATT
This sequence comes from Taudactylus pleione, assembly GCA_031769625.1. Classification (NCBI taxonomy): domain Eukaryota; kingdom Metazoa; phylum Chordata; class Amphibia; order Anura; family Myobatrachidae; genus Taudactylus; species Taudactylus pleione. The sequence goes on along the minus strand of JAUIMM010002617.1, from coordinate 227,474 downwards.
CTATATGATGTACCACTATACAGCTCTACACCACATTCTATACTATATACCACTTTAAAGCTCTACACCATACACCACTATACACCACATTCTATACTATGTACCACTACACCACATTCTATACTATGTACCACTATGTACCACTATATACCGCATTCTATACTATGTACCACTATGTACCTCTATACACCATATTCTATACTATGTACCACTATCCACCATATTCTATATGATGTACCACTATACAGCTCTACACCACATTCTATACTATATACCACTATACACCACATTCTAGACTATGTACTACTATAAACCATATTCTATACTATGTACCATTATACAGCTCTTCACCACATTCTATACTATGTACCACTATACACCATATTCTATACTATTTACCTCTATACACCATATTCTATACTATATACCACTATTAACCATATTCTATACAATGTACAACTATACACCATATTCTATATGATATACAACTATACAGCTCTACCCCATATTCTGTACTATGTATATAACACTATACACCATGTTCTATACTATGAACCACTATACATCTCTACACCATATTCTATACTATTTACCACTATACACCATATTCTATAATATGTACCACTATAAACTTCTACACTATATTCTATGCTATGTACCACTATACAGCTCTACACCACATTCTATACTATGTACAACTGTTCAGGCCTACACTGTATTCTATACTATATACTACTATAGACCACATTCTATACTAAATACCTCTATACACCATATTCTATAGTATGTAGCACTATACACCACATTCTATACTATGTACCACTATACAGCTCTACACCATAATCTATACTATGTACCACTATACACCATATTCTGTACTATGTACCACTATTCAGCTCTACACCACACTCTATACTATGTACCGCTATACATCATATTCTGTGTACCACTATACACCATATTCTAGACTATGTAACACTATACACCATATTCTATACTATGTACCTCTATACACCATATTACATACTATGTACCACTATACACCACATTCTATACTATGTATCACTATAAACCATATTCTATACTATGTGCCTCTATACACCTCTACACCATATTCTATACTATGTACCACTATACAGCTCTATACCACACTCTACACTATGTACCACTATACAGCTCTACACTACATTCTATACTGTATACCACTATACACCATATTCTATTCTATGTACCACTATACACCTCTACACCATATTCTATACTATGTACCACTATACAGCTCTACACCATATTCTATACTATATACTTCTATACACCACTTTCTAAATTTAGTACCACAATACATGATATTCTATACTATGTAACACTATACACCACATTCTATACTATGTACCACTATACAGCACTACACCACATTCTATAATTTGTACCACTATACACCACATTCTATACTATGTACCACTATACAACACTACACCATATTCTATACCAATACAGCTCTACACCATATACCACTATACACCACATTCTATACTATGTACCACTACACCACATTCTATACTATGTACCACTATGTACCACTATACACCACATTCTATACTATGTACCACTGTACACAGTATTCTATACTATGAACCACTATACACCACATTCTATGCTATGTACTTCTATACACCATATTCTATACAATGCACCACTATTCACCATATTCTATACTATATACAACTATACAGCTCTACCCCATTTTTTTTACTCTGTACCACTATACACCATATTCTATACTATGTACCACTATATACCATATTCTATACTTTGTACCTCTATATACAATATTCTATACAATGTACCACATTACACCATATTCTATACTATGTACCACTATACACCGTATTCCATACTATGTACCACTATACAATATTTTCTATACTATGTACCTCTATACGCCATATTCTATACTATGTACCACTATACACCATATTCTATACTATGTACCACAATACAGCTCTACCCCATATTCTGTACTATGTATATACCACTATACACCATATTCTATACTATGAACCACTATACAGCTCTACACCATATTCTATACTATTTACCACTATACACCATATTCTATACTATGTACCACTATAAACCTCTACACTATATTCTGTGTTATGTACCACTATACAGCTCTATACCACATTCTATACTATGTACTACTATACAGTTCTACACCATATTCTATACTATATACTACTATAGACCACATTCTATACTAAGTACCTCTATACACAATATTCTATAGTATTTAGCACTATACACCATATTCTATACTATGTACCTCTATACACCATATTACATACTATGTACCACTATACACCACATTCTATACTATGTATCACTATACACCATATTCTATACTATGTGCCTCTATACACCTCTACACCATATTCTATACTATGTACCACTATACAGCTCTATACCACACTCTACACTATGTACCACTATACAGCTCTACACCACATTCTATACTGTATACCACTATACACCATATTCTATTCTATGTACCACTATACACCTCTACACCATATTCTATACTATGTACCACTATACACCTCTACACCATATTCTATACTATGTACCACTATACAGCTCTACACCATATTCTATACTATATACTTCTATACACCACTTTCTAAACTTAGTACCTCTATACACAATATTCTATAGTATTTAGCACTATACACCACATTCTATACTATGTACCACTATACCGCTCTACACCACATTCTATACTATGTACCACTATACACCATATTCCATACTATGTAATACTATACACCATATTCTAGACGATGTACCTCTATACACCATATTCTATACTATGTACCTCTATACACCATATAATATACTATGTACCACTATACACCATATTCTATACTATGTGCCTCTATAAACTATATTCTATACTATGTACTATTATACAGCTTTATACCACTTTCTATACTATGTACCACTATACACCACATTCTATACTATGTACCACTATTCAGCTCTATACCAAATTCTATGCTATGTTCCTCTATACACGTTATTTTATACTATGTACCACTATACAGCTCTACACCAAATTCTATACTATGTACCACTATACACCACATTCTATACTATGTAACGCTATACACAATATTCTATACTATGTACCTCTATACACCATATTCTATACTATGTACCACTATAAACCATATTCTATACTATGTACCACAATACACCATATTCTATACTATGTACAACTATACACCATATTCTATACTATGTACCACTATACACCATATTCTATACTATGTACCACAATACAGCTCTACACCATATTCTATACTATGTACCACTGTACAGCACTACACCATTTTCTATACTATGTATCACTATACAGTTCTACACCATATTCTATACCATGTACCATTATACACCATATTCTATACTATGTACCACTTTACACCATATTCTAAACTATGTACCACTATACAGCAATTCACCACAATCTATACTATGTACCACTACACACCATATTCTATACTATGTACCACTGTACAGCTCTACACGACATTCTATACTATGTACCACTATGCAGCTCTACACCATATTCTATACTATGTACTACTATACACCACATTCTATACTATGTACCACTATACAGCACTACATCATATACCACTATACACCACAACTATACAGCTCTACCCCATTTTCTTTACTCTTTATCACTATACACCATATTCTATACTATGTACCACTAAATACCATATTCTATACTTTGTACCTCTATATACAATATTCTATACAATGTACCACATTACACCATATTCTATACTATGTACCACTATACACCGAATTCCATACTATGTACCACTATACACTATTTTCTATACTATGTACCTCTATACACCATATTCTATACTATGTACCACTATACACCATATTCTATACTATGTACCACTATACACCATATTCTATACTATATACCACTATACAGCTCTACCCCATATTCTATACCATGTACCACTATACACATTATACTATACTATGAGGCACATAGTATAGAATATGGTGTATAGTGGTACATAGTATAGAATGTGGTGTATAGTGGTACATAGTATAGAATGTGTTCTATAGTAGTATATATTATAGAATATGTTGTAGAACTGTACAGTTGTACATAGTATAGAATGTGGTATATAGCTGTATAGTGGAACATAGCATAGAATATGGTGTAGAGGTGTATAGTGGTACATAGTATAGAATACCACATTCTATACTATGTACTGCTATACATCATATTCTATGTACCACTATACATCATTTTCTAGACTATGTAACACTATACACCATATTCTATACTATGTGCCTCTATACACAATATCTATATTATGTACCACTATACACCACATTGTAAACTATGTATCACTATACACCATATTCTATACTGTGTACCTCTATGCACCATTTTCTATACTATGTACCACTATACAGCTCTACACCACAATCGATGCTATGTACCACTATACAGCTCTACACCACATTCTATACTATGTACCACTATACACCATATTTTATACTATGTAACACTATACACCATATTCTATTCTATGTACCACTATACACCACATTCTATACTATGTACCATTATACAGCTTTACACCACAATATAGACTATGTACCACTATACATCATATTCTATACTATTTAGCACTATACAGCTCTACACCACATTCTATACTATGTACCTCTATACACCATATTCTATACTATGTACCACTAAACACCATATTCTATACTTTGTACCTCTATACACCATATTCTATACAATGTACCACAATACACCATATTCTATACCATGTACCACTATACACCTCTACACCATATTCTATGCTATGTTCCACTATACAGCTATATACCACATTCTATACTATGTACAACTGTACAGTTCTACAACATATTCTATAATATATACTACTATAGAACACATTCTATACTATGTACCACTATACACCACATTCTATACTATGTACCACTATACACCATATTCTATACTATGTGCCTCTATACTCTATATTCTATACTATATACCACCATACACCACATTCTATACTATGTACTACTATACAGCTCTACACCACATTCTATACTATGTACCACTATACACCATATTCTATACTATGTACCTCTATACACCATTTTCTATACTATGTACCACTTTTCAGCTCTACACCACAATCTATACTATGTACCACTATACAGCTCTACACAACATTTTATACTATGTACCACTATACACCATTTTCTATACTATGTACCACTGTACACCATATTCTATACTATGTACCACTATACACCACATTCTATACTATGTACCATTATACAGCTTTACACCACATTCTATACTATGTACCACTATACAACACATTCTATACTATATACCACTATACAGCTCTACACCAAATTCTATACTATGTACCACTATATACCATATTCTATACTATGTACCACAATACAGCTCTACACCAAATTCTATACTATGTACCACAATACAGTACTACACCATATTCTATACTATGTACCACTATACAGCTCTACACCATATTCTATACTATGTACCACTATACACCATATTCTATACTATGTACCACTATACACCATATTCTATACTATGTACCACTATACAGCTCTACACCACATTCTATACTATGTACCTCTATACAGCTCTTCACCGTATCCTATACTATGTACTACTAAACACCACATTCTATAATATGTACCACTATACAGCTCTACACCATATACAACTGTAAACCACAATCTATACTATGTACCACTACACCAGACTCTATACTATGTACCACTATGTACCACTATACACCACATTCTATACTGTGTACCACTTACCAGCATATTCTATACTATGTACCTCTATACACCAAATTCTATACTATGTAGCACTATACACCATATACTATACTATGTACCACTACACAGCTCTACTCCACATTCTATACTATATACCACTATACACCATATTCTATACTATGTAGCACTATACACCATATTCTATACTATGTACCACTATACAGCTCTACACCAAATTCTATGCTATGTATCACTATACACAATACTCTATACTATGTACTACTTTCCAGCTCTACACCATATTCTATACTATATACCACATACACCATATTGTATACTATGTACCGCTATACAGCTCTTCACCATATTCTATACTATGTACCACTATACAGCTCTACACCATATTCTACACTATAAACCACATTCTATACTATGTACCATTATACAGCTCTACACCACATTCTATACTATGTACCACTATATACCACATTCTATACTATGTACTACTATACAGCTCTACACCATATTCTATACTATGTACCACTGTACACCATATTCTATACAATGTACCACTATACACCACATTCTAGACAATGTACCACTAGACAACATATTCTATACTATTTACTTCTATACACCATATTCTATACTATGTACCACTATACAGCTCTACACCACATTCTATATTATGTACCACTACACACCACATTCTATACTATGTACGATTATACAGCTCTGTACCACATTGTATACTATGTACCACAATACACCATATTCTATACTATGTACCACTATACAGCTCTACACCACATTTTATACTATGTACCTCTAAATACCATATTCTATGTAACACTATACACCACATTCTAAACTATGTCTGACTATACACCATATTCTATACTATGTACCTCTATACACCATAATGTATACTATGTACAACTATACACCACAATCTATACTATGTAGCACTATACCCCATATTCTATACTATGTACCTTTATACACCATATTCTATGCTATGTACCACTATACACCATATTCTGTACTATGTACCACAAAACACCATATTCTATACAATGTACCACTATACACCATATTCTATACTTTGTACAATACACCATACTCTTTACTATGTACCATTATACACCATATTCTATTTACCACTATACACCACATTCTATACTATGTACCACTGTACAGCTCTATACCACATTCTAGACTATGTACCACTATACACCATATTCTATACCATGTACCACTATACACCATATTCTATACTATGTACCACTATACAACATATTCTATACTATATACCACTATACAGCTCTACCCAATATTCTATACCATGTACCACTATACACCATATTCTATACTATGTACAATACACAATATTCTATATTATGTACCACTATACACCATATTCTATACTATGTACCACTATACAGCTCTACCTCATATTTTATACAATATACCACTATGCACCATATTCTATCATATGTACCACTATACAGCATATTCTATACTATGTACCACTATACACCATATTTTATACTATATACCACTATACACCATATTCTATACTATGTACCACTAAACACCATATTCTATACTATGAACTTGTGCTCTACACCACAGTCTGTACTTTAAACCACTATACACCAAATTCTATACTATGTTGCACTATACACCATATTCTATACTGTATACCACTATACACCACATTCTATTCTATGTACCACTATACACCTCTACACCAAATTCTATACTATGTACCACTATACAGCTCTATACCACATTCTACACTATGTACCACTATACAGCTCTACAACATATTCTATACTATATACTACTATACACCATATTCTAAACTTAGTACCACAATACACGATATTCTATACTATGTAACACTATACACCACATTCTATACTATGTACCACTGTACACCATATTCTATACTATGTACCACTATACACCACATTCTAGACTATGTACCACTATACAACATATTCTATACTATGTATTTCTATACACCATATTCTATACTATGTACCACTATACACCACATTCTATACTATGTACCATTATACAGCTCTACACCACATTCTTTATTATGTACCAGTATACACCACATTCTAGACTATGTAGCACTATACACCATATTCTATGTACCACTATACTCCACATTCTAGACTATGTACCACTATACACCATATTCTATACTATGTACCACCTTTCACCATATTGTATACTATTTACCTCTATACACCATATTCTATACTATATACCACTATTAACCATATTATATACAATGTTCCACTTTACACCATATTCTATACTATATACACCTATACAGCTCTACCCCATATTCTATACTATGTACCACTATACACCATATTCTATACTATGAACCACTATACAGCTCTACACCATATTCTATACTATTTACCACTATACACCATATTCTATACTATGTACCACTATACACCTCCACACCATATTCAATTCTATATACCACTATACACCACATTCTATACTATGTACCACTATACACCATATTCTCTACTATGTACCACTATTCAGCTCTACACCACATTCTATACTATGTACCACTATACATCATATTCTGTGTACCACTAATCACCATATTCTAGACTATGTACAATTATACACCATATTCTATACTACGTACCTCTATACACCACATTCTATACTAGGTACCACTATACACCATATTCTATACTTTGTGCCTCTATACACTATATTCTATACTATATACCACCATACACCACATTCTATACTATGTACCACCATACAGCTCTATACCACATTCTATACTATGTAACACTATACACCATATTCTATACTATGTACATCTATACAACATATTCTATACTATGTACCACTTTACAGCTCTACACCACAATCTATACTATGTACCACTATACAGCTCTACACCACATTCTATACTATGTACCACTATACACCATATTCTATTCTATGTACCACTATACACCATATTCTATACTATGTACCACTATACACCACATTCTATACTATGTACCATTATACAGCTTTACACCACATTCTATACTATGTACCACTATACAACACATTCTATACTATGTACCACTATACAGCTCTACACCACATTCTATACTATGTACCTCTATACAGATCTACAATAAATTCTATACTATGTTCCACTATACACCACATTCTATACTATGTACCACTATACACCATATTCTATACTATGTACCTCTAAACACCATATTCTATACAATGTACCACTGTACACCATAATCTATACTATATACCACAATTCACCATATTCTATACTATGTACCACTATACACCGTATTCAATACTATGTACCACTATGCACCATATTCTATACTATGTACCTCTATATACCATATTCTATACTATGTACCACTATACACCATATTCTATACTATGTACCACAATACAGCTCTACACCATATTCTATACTATGTACCACTGTACAGCACTACACCATATTCTATACTATGTACCACTATACAGCTCTACACCATATTCTATACAATGTACCACTATACACCATATTCTATACTATGTAACACTATACAGCTCTGCAACACATTCTATACTATGTACCACTATTCAACTCTTCACCGTATTCTATACTATGTACTACTATACACCACATTCTAAACTATGTACCAATATACAGCTCTACACCATATACCACTATACACTAAATTCTATACTATGCACCACTACACCACACTCTATACTATGTACCACTATGCACCACTATACACCACATTCTGTACTATGTACCACTATACACCATATTCTATACTATGTACCTCTATACACTATATTCTATACTATGTACCACTATACAGCTCTACACCACATTGTATACTATATACCACTATACACCATATTCTATACTATGTAGCACTATACACCATATTCTATACTACGTGCCACTATACAGCTCTACACCATATTCAATGCTATGTTTCACTATACACAATACTCTATTCTATGCACCACTTTACAGCTCTACACCATATTCTATACTATATACCACTATCCACCACATTCTATACTATGTACCACTATACACCATATTCTATACTATGTAACACGATAAACAACATACTATTCTATGTACCACTATACAGCTCTACACCATATTTTATACTATGTACCAAAATTCAGCTCTACACCATGTTCTATACTATATACCACTATACACCATATTCTATACTGTGTACCACTATAAACGACATTCTATACTATATACCACGATACACCTTATTCTATACTATGTATCACTTAACACCACATTCTATACTATATACCACTATACAGCTCTATAACACATTTTATACTATGTTCCATTATACAGCTCTACACCACATTCTATACTATGTACCACGATACAACATATTCTATACTATGTACCACTATACAGCTCTTCATCACATTCTATACTATGTACCACTATACACCATATTCTATCCTATGAGCCACTATAAAGCTCTACACCACATTCTATACAATGTACCACAATACACTATATACTATGTACCACTATACACCATATTCTATACTATGTACCACTATACACCATATTCTATACTATGTACCCCTATACACAATATTCTATACTATGTACCACTATACACCATATTCTATACTATATACCACTATACAGCTCTACCCCATATTCTATACCATGTACCACTATACACCTTATTCTATACTATGTACCACTATACACCATATTCTATACTATGTACCACAATACAGCTCTACATCATATTCTATATTATATACCACTAAACACTATATTCTATACTATGTACCACTTTACACCACATTCTATACTATGTACCACTATACACCATATTCTATACTATGAACCACTATACACCATATTCTATACTATGTACCACTATACATCTCTACACCACATTCTGTATTATATACCACTATACACCATATTCTATACTATGTAGCACTATACACCATATTCTATACTACGTACCACTATACATCTCTACACCATATTCTATGTTTTGTATTACTATACACAATACTCTATACTATGCACCACTGTACAGCTATACACCATATTCTATACTATATACCATTATACACCCTATTGTATACTATGTACCACTATACAGCTCCACACTATATTCTATTCTATGTACCACTATACAGCTCTACACCATATTATATACTATGTACCACTGTACAGCTCTACACCACATTCTATATTATGTACCACTATACACCATATTCTAAACTATGTACCACTTAACACCATATTCTATACTATGTACATCTATACACCATATTCTATACTATGTACCTCTATACACCATATTCTATACTATATACCACTGTACACCATATTCTATACTATGTACCACCATAAACCATATTCTATACTAAAAACAACTATATAGCTCACCCCATATTCTATAATATGTACTACTATACACCATTTTATATGCTATGAACCACTATACAGCTCTACACCATATTCTATATTATATATCACTATACACCATATTCTGTACTATGTACCACTATTCACCTCTACACCATATTCTATACTATGTACCACTATACATCTGTATACCACATTCTATACTATGTACCACTATACAGATCTAAACCATATTCTATACTATATACTACTATGCACCACATTTTATACTATGCACTATACACCATATTCTATAAAATGTAACACTGTACACCACATTCTATACTATGTACCATTATACACCATATTCTATTTACCACTATACACCACATTCTATACTATGTACCACTGTACAGCTCTATACCGTATTCTATACTATGTACTACTATACACCACATTCTATACTATGTACCACTATACAGCTCTACACCATATACCACTATACACCACATTCTATACTATGTACCACTACACCACATTCTATACTATATACCACTATGTATCACTATACACCACATTCTATACTATGTACCACTGTACACCGTATTCTATACTATGTACCTCTATACACCATATTCTATACTATGTACCACTATACAGCTCTACACCACATTCTGTACTATATACCACTATACACCATATTCTATACTATGTAGCACTATACACCATATTCTACACTCCTCACCACTATACAGCTCTACACCATATTCTATGCTATGTACCTCTATATACCATATTCTATACTATGTACCACTATACAGTATATTCTATAATATGTACCACAATACAGCTCTACACCATATTCTATACTATGTACCACTATACAACACTACACCATATTCTATACTATGTAGCACTATACACCATATTCTACACTCCTCACCACTATACAGCTCTACACCATATTCTATGCTATGTACCTCTATATACCATATTCTATACTATGTACCACTATACAGTATATTCTATAATATGTACCACAATACAGCTCTACACCATATTCTATACTATGTACCACTATACAACACTACACCATATTCTATACTATGTACCACTATACAGCTCTACACCATAATCTATACTATGTATCACTATACACCATATTCTATACTATGTACCACTATACACCTTATTCTAATACTATGTACCACTATAAAGCTCTACAACACATTCTATACTATGTACTGCTATACACCATATTCTGTACTATGTACCACTATACAGCTCTACACCACATTCTATACTATGTACCACTATACAGCTCTACACCAAATTCTATACTATGTACCACTATACACCACATTATATAATATGTACCACTTTACACCATATTCTATACTATGTACCTCTATACACCATATTCTATACAATGTACCACAATACACCTTATTCTATAAAATGTATCACTATACACCGTATTCCATACTATGTACCACTATACACCATATTCTATACTATGTACCTCTCTACACCATATTCTATACTATGTACCACTATACACCATATTCTATACTATGTACAACAATACAGCTCTACACCATATTCTATACTATGTACCACTATACACCATATTCTATACTATGTACCACTATACAGCTCTACAACACATTCTATACTATGTACCTCTATACACCATATTCAATACTATGTACCACTATACAGCTCTACACCACATTCTATACTATGTACCACTGTACAGCTCTATACCGTATTCTATACGATGTACTACTATACACCACATTCTATACTATGTACCACTATACAGCTTTACACCATTCAGCACTATACACCACATTCTATACTATGTACCACTACACCACATTCTATACTATGTACCACTATGTACCACTATACACCACATTCTATACTATATACACTGTATACCACTGTAACCCCATATTCTATACTATGTACCTCTAGACACCATATTCTATACTATGTACCACTATACACCATATTCTATACAATGTACCATTATACAGCTCTACACCACATTCTATACTATATACCACTATACACCACATTCTAGACTATGTACTACTATACACCACATCCTATACTATGTACCATTATACAGCTCTTCACCACATTCTATACTATCTACCACTATACACCATAATCTATACTATTTACATCTATACACCATATTCTATACTATATACCACTATTAACCATATTCTATACAATGTACCACTATACACCATATTCTATATGATATACAACTATACAGCTTTACCCCATATTCTGTACTATGTATATACCACTATACTCCATATTCTATACTATGAACCACTATACAGCTCTACACCATATTCTATACTTTTTACCACTATACACCATATTTTATACTATGTACCACTATAAACCTCTGCACTATATTCTGTGTTATGTACCACTATACAGCTCTATACCACATTCTATACTATGTACAACTATACAGCTCTACACCATATTCTATACTATATACTACTATAGACCACATTCTATACTAAGTACCTCTATACACAATATTCTATAGAATTTAGCACTATACACCACATTCTATACTATGTACCACTATACAGCTCTACACCACATTCCATACTATGTACCACTATACACCATATTCTATACTATGTAATACTATACACCATATTCTAGATGATGTACCTCTATACACCATATTCTATACTATGTACCTCTATACACCATATAATATACTATGTACCGTTATACACCACATTATATACTATTTACCACTATACACCATATTCTATACTATGTGCCTCTATACACTATATTCTATACTATGTACCACTGTACACCACATTCTATACTATACTATGTACCACTATACACCATATTCTATACTATGTACCTCTATACACCATCTGTCTATATTATGTACCACTATACAGCTCTACACCACAATCGATACTATGTACCACTATACAGCTCTACACCACATTCTATACTTTCTACCACTACACACCATATTCTATACTGTGTACCACTATACACCATATTCTATACTATATACCACTATACACCACATTCTATACTATGTACCATTATACAGCTTTACACCACAATCTATACTATGTACCACTATACAACATATTCTATACTATTTATCACTATACAGCTCTACACCATATTCTATACTATGTACCACTATACACCGTATTCCATACTATGTACCACTATACACCATATTCTATACTATGTACCTCTATACACAATATTCTATACTATGTACCACTATACACCGTATTCTATACTATGTACCACAATACAGCTCTACACCATATTCTATACTATGTACCACTATACAACACTACACCATATTCTATACTATGTACCACTATACAGCTCTACAACACATTCTATACTATGTACCACTATACATCTCTACACCGTATTCTATACTATGTAATACTGTACACCACATTCTATACTATGTACCACTATACAGCTCTACACCATATACCACTTAACACCAAATTCTACACTATGTAACACTACACCACATTCTATACTTTGTACCACTATGTACCACTATACACCACATTCTATACTATGTACCACTGTACACCATATTCTATACTATGTACCTCTATACACAATATTCTATACTATGCACCACTATACACCATATTCTATACTATGTACCACTATACAGCTCTACACCACATTCTATACTATATACCACTATACACCATATTCTATACTATGTAGCACTATACACCATATTCTATACTCCACACAACTATACAGCTCTACACAATATTCTATGCTATGTATCACTATAAACAATACTCTATACTATGCACCACTAGACAGCTCTACACCAAATTCTAAACTATGTACGTCTATATGCCATATTCTATACTATGTACCACTATACACCATATTCTATACTATGTACCACAATAAAGCTCTACACCATATTCTACACTATGTACCACTATACAACACTACACCCTATTCTATACTATGTACCACTATACAGCTCTACACCATATTCTATACTATGTACCACTATACACTATATTCTATACTTTGTACCACTATACAGCTCTACAACACATTCTATACTATGTACCACTATACACCATATTCTATACTATGTACCACTATACAGCTCTACACCACATTCTATACTATGTAACACTATACAGCTCAACACCGTATTCTATACTATGTACTACTATACAGTTCTATACCAAATTCAATACTATGTACCATTATACAGCTCTACACCATATTCTATACTATGTACCACAATACAGCTCTACACCATTTTCTATACTATGTCCCACTATACAACACTACACCATATTCTATACTATGTACCACTATACAGCTCTACACCATATTCTATACTAGGTACCACTATACACCATATTCTATACTATGTACCACTATACAGCTCTACAACACATTCTTTACTGTGTACCTCTACACACCATATTCTATACTATGTACCACTATACAGCTCTACACTGTATTCTATACTATGTACTACTATACACCACATTCTATACAATGTACCACTATACAGCTCTACACCATAAACCACTATACACCACATTCTACATATGTACCACTACACCACATTCTATACTATGTTCCACTATGTACCACTATACACCACATTCTATACTATGTACCACTATACCCCATATTCTATACTATGTACCTCTATACACCATATTCTATACTATGTACCACTATACACCATATTCTATACGATGTACTGCTATATAGCTCTACACCACAATCTATACTATATACCACTATACTCCACATTCTAGACTATGTACTACTATACACCATATTCTATACTATGTACATCTATACACCATAATCTATACAATATACCACTATACACCACATCCTATACTATGTACCATTATACAGCTCTTCACCACATTCTATACTATGTACCACTATACACCATATTCTATACTATTTACCTCTATACACCATATTCTATACTATATACCACTATTAACCATATTCTATACAATGTACCACTATACACCATATTCTATACGATATACAACTATACAGCTCTACCCCATATTCTGTACTATGTATATACCACTATACACTATATTCTATACTATGAACCACTATACAGCTCTACACCATATTCTATACTATGTACCACTATACACCATATTCTATACTATGTACCACTATTCAGCTCTACACCACATTCTATACTAAGTACCGCTATACATCATATTCTGTTTACCACTATACACCATATTCTAGACTATGTAACACTATACACCATATTCTAGACAATGTACCTCTATACACCATATTCTATACTATGTACCTCTATACACCATATTATATACTATGTACCACTATACACCACATTCTATACTATGTATCACTGTACACCATATTCTATACTATGTGCCTTTATACACTATATTCTATACTATGTACCACTATACACCACATTCTATACTATGTACCACTATACACCATTTTCTATACTATGTACCACTATACAGCTCTAAACCATATTCTATACTATGTACCACTATACAACACTACACCATATTCTATACTATGTACTAATATACAGCTCTACACCGTATTCTATACTTTGTACTACTATACACCACATTCTATACTATGTACCACTACACCACATTCTATAAAATGTACCACTATTTACCACTATACACCACATTCTATACTATGTACCACTATACACCATATTCTATACTATGTACCTCTATACACCATATTCTATACTATGTACCTCTATACATCATATTCTATACTATGTACCACTATACAGCTCTACATCACATTCTATAATATGTACCACTATACACCATATTCTATACTATGTACCTCTATACACCATATTCTATACTATGTACCTCTATACAACATATTCTAGACTATGTACCACTATACAGCTCTACCCCATATTCTATGCAATGTACCACTATATAGCTCTGCACCACATTCTATACTATGTACCACTGTACAGCTCAACACCATATTCTATACTATATACTACTATACACCACATTCTATACTATGTACCACTATAAACCATATTCTATACTATGTAACACTATACAACATATTCTAGACTATGTACCACTTTACAGCTCTACACCATATTTTATACTATGTACCAATATTCAGCTCTACACCATGTTCTATACTATATACCACTATACACCATATTCTATACGGTGTATAGTGGTACATAGTATAGAATATGGTGTAATGTGGTACATTGTATAGAATATTGTATATAGAGGTACAAAGTATAGAATATGGTATATAGTGGTACATAGTATAGAATATGGTGTATAGAATATTCTATGCCATGTACCACTATACAGCTCTGTACCACATTCTATACTATGTACCACTATACAACTCTACACCAAATTCTATACAATGTACCACTATACACCACATTCTATACTATGTACCTCTATACACCATATTCTGTACTATGTAACTCTATACACCATATTCTATACAATTTACCACAATATACCATATTCTATTCTATATACCACTATACACAATATTCTAATCTATGTACCTATATACACCATATGCTGTAATATGTAGCACTATACACCATATTCTATACTCTGCACCACTATACAGCTCTACACCATATTCTATGCTATGTATCACTCTACACAATACTCTATACTATGCACCACTATACAGCTCTACACCAAATTCTATACTATGTACCTCTATATACCATATTCTATACTATGTACCACTATACAGCTCTATACCAAATTCTACACTATGTACCATTATACAGCTCTACACCACATTCTATACTATGTACAACTATACAATATATTCTATACTATGTACCACTATACAGCTCTACATCACATTCTATACTATGTACCACTATATACCATATTCTATACTATATACCACTATACAGCTCTACCCCATATTCTATGCCATGTACCACTGTACAGCTCTACACCATATTCTATACTATATACTACTATACACCACATTCTATACTATGTACCACTATAAACCATATTCTATACTATGTAACACTATACACCACATTCTATACTATGTACCACTATACAGCTCTACACCATGTTCTATACTATGTTCCACTATAAACAACATTCTATACTATGTACCACTATGCACCATGTTCTATACTATGTACCACTATACACCATATTCTATACTATATACCACTATACAACATATTCTAGACTATGTTCCACTTTACACCATATTCTGTACTATATACCACTTAACAGCTCTACCCCATATTCTATGCCATGTACCACTATACAGCACTGAACCACATTCTATACTATGTACCACTATACAGCTCTACACCTTATTTTATGCTATGTACCACAAACTATACACAATTTTCTATACTATGTACCACTATACAGCTCTACACCATATTCTATATTATGTACCACTATACAGCTCTACACCATGTTCTATACTATGTACCACTATACAACACATTCTATGCTATGTACCACTGTACACCATATTCTAAACAATGTACCACTATACACCATATTCTATAATATTTACCACTATACACCACATTCTATGCTATGTACCACTATACACCATATTCTATACTGTGTACCACTTTACACCATATTCTATACTATATACCACTATACACCATTTTCTATACTATGTACCACTATACAGCTCTACACCATATTCTATACTATGTATCTCTATACACCATATTCTATACTATATACCATTATACAGTTCTATACCATATTCTATACTATATACGACTATACACCATATTCTATACTATGTACCACTATACAGTTCTATACAAATTCAATACTATGTACCATTATACACCATATTCTATACTATGTACCACAATACAGCGATACACTATTTTCCATACCATGTCCCACTATACAACACTACACCATATTCTATACTATGTACCACTATACAGCTCTTCACCATATTCTATACTATGTACCACTATACACCATATTCTATACTATGTACCACTATACAGCTCTTCAACACATTCTATACTATGTACCTCTACACACCATATTCTATACTATGTACCACTATACAGCTCTACACCACATTCTATACTATGTACCACTTTACAGCTCTACACCGTATTCTATACTATGTACTACTATACACCACATTATATACAATGTACCACTATACAGCTCTACACCATACACCACTATACACCACATTCTACATATGACCTCTACACCACATTCTATACTATGTACCACTATGTACCACTATACACCACATTCTATACTATGTACCACTATACCCCATATTCTCTACTATGTACCACTATACACCATATTCTATACTATATACCACTATATACCATATTCTATATGATGTACCACTATATAGCTCTACACCACAATCTATACTATATATCAATATACTCCACAATCTGGACTATGTACTACTATACACCATATTCTATACTATGTACCTCTATACACCATAATCTATACTATATACCACTATACACCACATCCTATACTATGTACCATTATACAGCTCTTCACCACATTCTATACTATGTTCCACTATACACCATATTCTATACTATTTACCTCTATACACCATATTCTATACTATATACCACTATTAACCATATTCTATACAATGTACCACTATACACCATATTCTATATGATATACAACTATACAGCTCTACCCCATATTCTGTACTATGTAAATACCACTATACACCATATTCTATACTATGATCCACTATACAGCTCTACACCATATTCTATACTATTTACCACTATACACCATATTCTATACTATGTACCACTTTAAACGTCTACACTATATTCTATGCTATGTACCACTAAACAGCTCTATACCACATTCTATACTATGTACAACTGTACAGGTCTACACTATATTCAATACTTAATACTACTATAGACCACATTCTATACTAAGTACCTCTATACACCATATTCTATAGTATGTAGCACTATACACCACATTCTATACTATGTACCACTACACAGCTCTACATCATACTCTATACTATGTACCACTATACACCATATTCTATACTATGTACCACTATTCAGCTCTACACCACATTCTATACTATGTACCTCTATACACCATATTCAATACTATGTACCACTATACAGCTCTAGACCACATTCTATACTATGTACCACTATACAGCTCTACACCATTCACCACTATACACAACATTCTATACTATGTACCACTACACCACCTTCTATACTATGTACCACTTTGTACCACTATACACCACATTCTATACTATGTACCACTATACCCCATATTCTATACTATGTACCGCTATACACCATATTCTATACTATATACCACTATACACCATATTCTATACCATGTACCACTATACAGCTTTACACCACATTCTATAATATATACCACTATACACCACATTCTAGACTATGTACTACTATATACCACATCCTATACTATGTACCATTATACAGCTCTTCACCACATTCTATACTATGTACCACTATTCACCATAATCTATACTATTTACCTCTATACACCATATTCTATACTATGTTCCACTATACACCGTATTCCATATTATGTACCACTATACACCATATTCTATACTATGTACCTCTATACACCATATTCTATACTATGTACCTCTATACACCATATTCTATACCATGTACCACTATACAGCTCTACACCATATTCTATGCTATGTATCACTATACACAATACTCTATACTATGCACCACTATACAGCTCTACACCAAATTCTATACTATGTACTACTATATAGCTCTACACCAAATTCTATACTATGTACCACTATACACCACATTCTATAATATGTACCACTATACACCATATTCTATACTATGTACCTCTGTACACCATATTCTATACAATGTACCACAATACACCATATTCTATACTATGTACCACTATACACCACATTCTATAATATGTACCTCTATATACCATATTCTATACTATGTACCACTATACACTATATTCTATAATACGTACCACAATACAGCTCTACACCATATTCTATACTATGTACCACTATACAACACTACACCATATTCTATACTATGTACCACTATACTGCTCTACACCATAATCTATACTATGTACCACTATACACCATATTCTATACTATGTACCACTATACACCATATTCTATACTATGTACCACTATACAGCTCTACAACACATTCTATACTATGTACTACTATACACCATATTCTATACTATGTACCACTATACAGCTCTACACCACATTCTATACTATGTACCAATATACAGCTCTACACCAAATTCTATACTATGTACCACTATACACCACATTCTATAATATGTACCACTATACACCATATTCTATACTATGTACCTCTATACACCATATTCTATACAATGTACCACAATACACCTTATTCTATACGATGTACCACTATACACCGTATTCCATACTATGTACCACTCTACACCATATTCTATACTATGTACCTCAATACACCATATTCTATACTATGTACCACTATACACCATATTCTATACTATGTACCACAATACAGCTCGACACCATATTCTATACTATGTACCACTATACACCATGTTCTATACTATGTACCACTATACACCATATTCTATACTATGTCCCACTATACAGCTCTAAAACACATTCTATACTATGTACCTCTATACACCATATTCAATACTATGTACCACTATACAGCTCTACACCACATTCTGTACTATGTACCACTATACAGCTCTACACCTTATTCTATACGATGTACTACTATACACCACATTCTATGCTATGTACCACTATACAGCTCTACACCATTCAACACTATACACCACATTCTATACTATGTACCACTACACCACATTCTATACTATGTACCACTATACCCCATATTCTATACTATGTACCTCTAGACACCATATTCTATACTTTGTACCACTATACACCATATTCTATACGATGTACCACAATACAGCTCTACACCACATTCTATACTATATACCACTATACACCACATTCTAGTCTATGTACTACTATACACCACATCCTATACTATGTACCATTATACAGCTCTTCACCACATTCTATACTATGTACCACTATACACCATAATCTATACTATTTACCTCTATACACCATATTCTATACTATATACCACTATTAACCATA
Organism: Taudactylus pleione; assembly: GCA_031769625.1. Taxonomy (NCBI): domain Eukaryota; kingdom Metazoa; phylum Chordata; class Amphibia; order Anura; family Myobatrachidae; genus Taudactylus; species Taudactylus pleione. The sequence goes on along the minus strand of JAUIMM010002617.1, from coordinate 204,835 downwards.
TTCTATACAATGTACCACTATACACCATATTCTATACGATATACAACTATACAGCTCTACCCCATATTCTCTACAATGTATATACCACTATACACCATATTCTATACTATGAACCACTATACAGCTCTACACCATATTCTATACTATTTACCACTATACACCATATTCTATACTATGTACCACTATAAACCTCTACACTATATTCTGTGCTATGTACCACATACAGTTCTATACCACATTCTATACTATGTACAACTATACAGGTCTACACCTAATTCTATACTATATACTACTATAGACCACATTCTATACTAAGTACCTCTATACACCATATTCTGTAGTATGTAGCACTATACACCACATTCTATACTATGTACCACTATACAGCTCTACACCACATTCTATACTATGTACCACTATACACCATATTCTAGACGATGTACCTCTATACACCAAATTCTATACTATGTACCTCTATACACCATATTATATACTATGTACCACTATACACCACAATCTATTCTATGTACCACTATACACCATATTCTATACTATGTGCCTCTTTACACTGTATTCTATACTATGTACCACTATACACCACATTCTATACTATGTACCACAATACACCATATTCTATACTATGTACCTCTATACACCATTGTCTATACTATGTATAACTATACAGCTCTACACCACAATCGATACTATGTACCACTATACAACATATTCTATACTATTTACCACTTTACAGCTCTACACAATATTCTATAGTATGTACCACTATACACCGTATTTCATACTATGTACCACTATACACCATATTCTATACTATGTACCTCTATACACCATATTCTATACTATGTACCACTATACACCGTATTCTATACTATGTACCACAATACAGCTCTACACCATATTCTATACTATGTTCCTCTATACACGTTATTTTATACTATGTACCACTATACAGCTCTACACCAAATTCTATACTATGTACCAATATACACCACATTCTATACTATGTAACGCTATACACCATATTCTATACTATGTACCTCTATACACCATATTCTATACTATGTACCACTATAAACCATATTCTATACTATGTACCACAATACACCATATTCTATACTATGTACCACAATACAGCTCTACACTATTTTCTATACTATGTATCACTATACAACACTACACCACATTATATACTATGTACCACTATACAGATCTACACCGTATTCTATACTATGTACTACTATACACCACATTCTATACTATGTACCACTATACAGCTCTACACCATATACCACTATACACCACATTCTATACTATGTACCACTACACCACATTCTATACTATGTACCACTATGTACCACTATACACCACATTCTATACTATGTACCTCTATACTCCATATTCAATACTATGTACCACTATACAGCTCTAGACCACATTCTATACTATGTACCACTATACAGCTCTACACCATTCACCACTATACACCACATTCTATACTATGTACCACTATACCCCATATTCTAAACTATGTACCGCTATACACCATATTCTATACTATATACCACTATACAGCTCTACACCACATTCTATAATTTATACCACTTTACACCACATTCTAGACTGTGTACTACTATACACCACATCCTATACTATGTACCATTATACAGCTCTTCACCACATTCTATACTATGTACCACTATACACCATAATCTATACTATTTACCTCTATACACCACATTCTATATGATATACAACTATACAGCTCTACCCCATATTCTGTACTATGTATATACCACTATACACCATATTCTAAACTATGAACCACTATACAGCTCTACACCATATTCTATACTATTTACCACTATACAATATATTCTATACTATGTGCCACTATAAACCTCTACACTATATTCTATGCTATGTACAACTGTACAGCTCTACACCATCTTCTATACTATATACTACTATAGACCACATTCTATACTAAGTACCTCTATACACCATATTCTATAGTATGTTGCACTATACACCACATTCTATACTATGTACCACTATACATCTCTACACCACATTCTATACTATGTTCCACAATACACCATATTTTGTACTATGTGCCACTATTCAGCTCTACACAACATTCTATACTATGTACTGCAATACATCATATTCTATGTACCACTATACACCATATTCTAGACTATGTAATACTATACACCATATCTCAGACTATGTACCTCTATACACCATATTCTATACTATGTACCTCTATACACCATATTATATACTATGTACCACTATACACCACATTCTTTACTATGTACCACTCACTATACACCATATTCTATACTATGTACCACAATACACCACATTCTATACTTTGTACCATTATACAGCTTTACACCACAATCTATACTATGTACCACTATACAACATATTCTATACTATTTACCACTATACAGCTGTACACCACATTCTGTACTATGTACCACTATACACCACATTCTATACTATGTACCACTATACACCACATTCTATACTATGTACCATTATACAGCTTTACACCACAATCTATACTATATAACACTATACAACATATTCTATACTATTTACCACTATACAGCTCTACACCAAATTCTATACTATGTACCACTATACACCACATTCTATACTATGTACCACTATACACCATATTCTATACTTTGTACCTCTATGTACCATATTCTATACAATGTACCACAATACACCATATTCTATACTTTGTACCACTCTACACCGTATTCCATACTATGTACCACTATCCACCATTTTCTATACTATTTACCTCTATACACCATATTCTATACTATGTACCACTATACACCATATTCTATACTGTGTACCACTTTACACCATATTCTTTACTATATACCACTATACACCATTTTCTATACTATGTACCACTATACAGCTCTACACCATATTCTATACTATGTATCTCTATACACCATATTCTATACTATATACCATTATACAGTTCTATACCATATTCTATATTATATATACGACTATACACCATATTCTATACTATGTACCACTATACAGTTCTATACAAATTCAATACTATGTACCATTATACACCATATTCTATACTATGTACCACAATACAGCGATACACCATTTTCCATACTATGTCCCACTATACAACACTACACCATATTCTATACTATGTACCACTATACAGCTCTTCACCATATTCTATACTATGTACCACTATACACCATATTCTATACTATGTACCACTATACAGCTCTTCAACACATTCTATACTATGTACCTCTACACACCATATTCTATACTATGTACCACTATACAGCTCTACACCACATTCTATACTATGTACCACTTTACAGCTCTACACCGTATTCTATACTATGTACTACTATACACCACATTATATACAATGTACCACTATACAGCTCTACACCATACACCACTATACACCACATTCTACATATGACCTCTACACCACATTCTATACTATGTACCACTATGTACCACTATACACCACATTCTATACTATGTACCACTATACCCCATATTCTCTACTATGTACCACTATACACCATATTCTATACTATATACCACTATATACCATATTCTATATGATGTACCACTATATAGCTCTACACCACAATCTATACTATATATCAATATACTCCACAATCTGGACTATGTACTACTATACACCATATTCTATACTATGTACCTCTATACACCATAATCTATACTATATACCACTATACACCACATCCTATACTATGTACCATTATACAGCTCTTCACCACATTCTATACTATGTTCCACTATACACCATATTCTATACTATTTACCTCTATACACCATATTCTATACTATATACCACTATTAACCATATTCTATACAATGTACCACTATACACCATATTCTATACGATATACAACTATACAGCTCTACCCCATATTCTGTACTATGTATATACCACTATACACCATATTCTATACTATGATCCACTATACAGCTCTACACCATATTCTATACTATTTACCACTATACACCATATTCTATACTATGTACCACTTTAAACGTCTACACTATATTCTATGCTATGTACCACTAAACAGCTCTATACCACATTCTATACTATGTACAACTGTACAGGTCTACACTATATTCAATACTTAATACTACTATAGACCACATTCTATACTAAGTACCTCTATACACCATATTCTATAGTATGTAGCACTATACACCACATTCTATACTATGTACCACTACACAGCTCTACATCATACTCTATACTATGTACCACTATACACCATATTCTATACTATGTACCACTATTCAGCTCTACACCACATTCTATACTATGTACCTCTATACACCATATTCAATACTATGTACCACTATACAGCTCTAGACCACATTCTATACTATGTACCACTATACAGCTCTAAACCATTCACCACTATACACAACATTCTATACTATGTACCACTACACCACCTTCTATACTATGTACCACTTTGTACCACTATACACCACATTCTATACTATGTACCACTATACCCCATATTCTATACTATGTACCGCTATACACCATATTCTATACTATATACCACTATACACCATATTCTATACCATGTACCACTATACAGCTTTACACCACATTCTATAATATATACCACTATACACCACATTCTAGACTATGTACTACTATATACCACATCCTATACTATGTACCATTATACAGCTCTTCACCACATTCTATACTATGTACCACTATTCACCATAATCTATACTATTTACCTCTATACACCATATTCTATACTATGTTCCACTATACACCGTATTCCATATTATGTACCACTATACACCATATTCTATACTATGTACCTCTATACACCATATTCTATACTATGTACCTCTATACACCATATTCTATACCATGTACCACTATACAGCTCTACACCATATTCTATGCTATGTATCACTATACACAATACTCTATACTATGCACCACTATACAGCTCTACACCAAATTCTATACTATGTACTACTATATAGCTCTACACCAAATTCTATACTATGTACCACTATACACCACATTCTATAATATGTACCACTATACACCATATTCTATACTATGTACCTCTGTACACCATATTCTATACAATGTACCACAATACACCATATTCTATACTATGTACCACTATACACCACATTCTATAATATGTACCTCTATATACCATATTCTATACTATGTACCACTATACACTATATTCTATAATACGTACCACAATACAGCTCTACACCATATTCTATACTATGTACCACTATACAACACTACACCATATTCTATACTATGTACCACTATACTGCTCTACACCATAATCTATACTATGTACCACTATACACCATATTCTATACTATGTACCACTATACACCACATTCTATACTATGTACCATTATACAGCTTTACACCACATTCTATACTATGTACCACTATACAACACATTCTATACTATGTACCACTATACAGCTCTACACCACATTCTATACTATGTACCTCTATACAGATCTACAATAAATTCTATACTATGTTCCACTATACACCACATTCTATACTATGTACCACTATACACCATATTCTATACTATGTACCTCTAAACACCATATTCTATACAATGTACCACTGTACACCATAATCTATACTATATACCACAATTCACCATATTCTATACTATGTACCACTATACACCGTATTCCATACTATGTACCACTATGCACCATATTCTATACTATGTACCTCTATATACCATATTCTATACTATGTACCACTATACACCATATTCTATACTATGTACCACAATACAGCTCTACACCATATTCTATACTATGTACCACTGTACAGCACTACACCATATTCTATACTATGTACCACTATACAGCTCTACACCATATTCTATACAATGTACCACTATACACCATATTCTATACTATGTAACACTATACAGCTCTGCAACACATTCTATACTATGTACCACTATTCAACTCTTCACCGTATTCTATACTATGTACTACTATACACCACATTCTAAACTATGTACCAATATACAGCTCTACACCATATACCACTATACACTAAATTCTATACTATGCACCACTACACCACACTCTATACTATGTACCACTATGCACCACTATACACCACATTCTGTACTATGTACCACTATACACCATATTCTATACTATGTACCTCTATACACTATATTCTATACTATGTACCACTATACAGCTCTACACCACATTGTATACTATATACCACTATACACCATATTCTATACTATGTAGCACTATACACCATATTCTATACTACGTGCCACTATACAGCTCTACACCATATTCAATGCTATGTTTCACTATACACAATACTCTATTCTATGCACCACTTTACAGCTCTACACCATATTCTATACTATATACCACTATCCACCACATTCTATACTATGTACCACTATACACCATATTCTATACTATGTAACACGATAAACAACATACTATTCTATGTACCACTATACAGCTCTACACCATATTTTATACTATGTACCAAAATTCAGCTCTACACCATGTTCTATACTATATACCACTATACACCATATTCTATACTGTGTACCACTATAAACGACATTCTATACTATATACCACGATACACCTTATTCTATACTATGTATCACTTAACACCACATTCTATACTATATACCACTATACAGCTCTATAACACATTTTATACTATGTTCCATTATACAGCTCTACACCACATTCTATACTATGTACCACGATACAACATATTCTATACTATGTACCACTATACAGCTCTTCATCACATTCTATACTATGTACCACTATACACCATATTCTATCCTATGAGCCACTATAAAGCTCTACACCACATTCTATACAATGTACCACAATACACTATATACTATGTACCACTATACACCATATTCTATACTATGTACCACTATACACCATATTCTATACTATGTACCCCTATATACAATATTCTATACTATGTACCACTATACACCATATTCTATACTATATACCACTATACAGCTCTACCCCATATTCTATACCATGTACCACTATACACCTTATTCTATACTATGTACCACTATACACCATATTCTATACTATGTACCACAATACAGCTCTACATCATATTCTATATTATATACCACTAAACACTATATTCTATACTATGTACCACTTTACACCACATTCTATACTATGTACCACTATACACCATATTCTATACTATGAACCACTATACACCATATTCTATACTATGTACCACTATACATCTCTACACCACATTCTGTATTATATACCACTATACACCATATTCTATACTATGTAGCACTATACACCATATTCTATACTACGTACCACTATACATCTCTACACCATATTCTATGTTTTGTATTACTATACACAATACTCTATACTATGCACCACTGTACAGCTATACACCATATTCTATACTATATACCATTATACACCCTATTGTATACTATGTACCACTATACAGCTCCACACTATATTCTATTCTATGTACCACTATACAGCTCTACACCATATTATATACTATGTACCACTGTACAGCTCTACACCACATTCTATATTATGTACCACTATACACCATATTCTAAACTATGTACCACTTAACACCATATTCTATACTATGTACATCTATACACCATATTCTATACTATGTACCTCTATACACCATATTCTATACTATATACCACTGTACACCATATTCTATACTATGTACCACCATAAACCATATTCTATACTAAAAACAACTATATAGCTCACCCCATATTCTATAATATGTACTACTATACACCATTTTATATGCTATGAACCACTATACAGCTCTACACCATATTCTATATTATATATCACTATACACCATATTCTGTACTATGTACCACTATTCACCTCTACACCATATTCTATACTATGTACCACTATACATCTGTATACCACATTCTATACTATGTACCACTATACAGCTCTAAACCATATTCTATACTATATACTACTATGCACCACATTTTATACTATGCACTATACACCATATTCTATAAAATGTAACACTGTACACCACATTCTATACTATGTACCATTATACACCATATTCTATTTACCACTATACACCACATTCTATACTATGTACCACTGTACAGCTCTATACCGTATTCTATACTATGTACTACTATACACCACATTCTATACTATGTACCACTATACAGCTCTACACCATATACCACTATACACCACATTCTATACTATGTACCACTACACCACATTCTATACTATATACCACTATGTATCACTATACACCACATTCTATACTATGTACCACTGTACACCGTATTCTATACTATGTACCTCTATACACCATATTCTATACTATGTACCACTATACAGCTCTACACCACATTCTGTACTATATACCACTATACACCATATTCTATACTATGTAGCACTATACACCATATTCTACACTCCTCACCACTATACAGCTCTACACCATATTCTATGCTATGTACCTCTATATACCATATTCTATACTATGTACCACTATACAGTATATTCTATAATATGTACCACAATACAGCTCTACACCATATTCTATACTATGTACCACTATACAACACTACACCATATTCTATACTATGTAGCACTATACACCATATTCTACACTCCTCACCACTATACAGCTCTACACCATATTCTATGCTATGTACCTCTATATACCATATTCTATACTATGTACCACTATACAGTATATTCTATAATATGTACCACAATACAGCTCTACACCATATTCTATACTATGTACCACTATACAACACTACACCATATTCTATACTATGTACCACTATACAGCTCTACACCATAATCTATACTATGTATCACTATACACCATATTCTATACTATGTACCACTATACACCTTATTCTAATACTATGTACCACTATAAAGCTCTACAACACATTCTATACTATGTACTGCTATACACCATATTCTGTACTATGTACCACTATACAGCTCTACACCACATTCTATACTATGTACCACTATACAGCTCTACACCAAATTCTATACTATGTACCACTATACACCACATTATATAATATGTACCACTTTACACCATATTCTATACTATGTACCTCTATACACCATATTCTATACAATGTACCACAATACACCTTATTCTATAAAATGTACCACTATACACCGTATTCCATACTATGTACCACTATACACCATATTCTATACTATGTACCTCTCTACACCATATTCTATACTATGTACCACTATACACCATATTCTATACTATGTACAACAATACAGCTCTACACCATATTCTATACTATGTACCACTATACACCATATTCTATACTATGTACCACTATACAGCTCTACAACACATTCTATACTATGTACCTCTATACACCATATTCAATACTATGTACCACTATACAGCTCTACACCACATTCTATACTATGTACCACTGTACAGCTCTATACCGTATTCTATACGATGTACTACTATACACCACATTCTATACTATGTACCACTATACAGCTTTACACCATTCAGCACTATACACCACATTCTATACTATGTACCACTACACCACATTCTATACTATGTACCACTATGTACCACTATACACCACATTCTATACTATATACCACTGTACCCCATATTCTATACTATGTACCTCTAGACACCATATTCTATACTATGTACCACTATACACCATATTCTATACAATGTACCATTATACAGCTCTACACCACATTCTATACTATATACCACTATACACCACATTCTAGACTATGTACTACTATACACCACATCCTATACTATGTACCATTATACAGCTCTTCACCACATTCTATACTATCTACCACTATACACCATAATCTATACTATTTACATCTATACACCATATTCTATACTATATACCACTATTAACCATATTCTATACAATGTACCACTATACACCATATTCTATATGATATACAACTATACAGCTTTACCCCATATTCTGTACTATGTATATACCACTATACTCCATATTCTATACTATGAACCACTATACAGCTCTACACCATATTCTATACTATTTACCACTATACACCATATTTTATACTATGTACCACTATAAACCTCTGCACTATATTCTGTGTTATGTACCACTATACAGCTCTATACCACATTCTATACTATGTACAACTATACAGCTCTACACCATATTCTATACTATATACTACTATAGACCACATTCTATACTAAGTACCTCTATACACAATATTCTATAGAATTTAGCACTATACACCACATTCTATACTATGTACCACTATACAGCTCTACACCACATTCCATACTATGTACCACTATACACCATATTCTATACTATGTAATACTATACACCATATTCTAGATGATGTACCTCTATACACCATATTCTATACTATGTACCTCTATACACCATATAATATACTATGTACCGTTATACACCACATTATATACTATGTACCACTATACACCATATTCTATACTATGTGCCTCTATACACTATATTCTATACTATGTACCACTGTACACCACATTCTATACTATACTATGTACCACTATACACCATATTCTATACTATGTACCTCTATACACCATTGTCTATATTATGTACCACTATACAGCTCTACACCACAATCGATACTATGTACCACTATACAGCTCTACACCACATTCTATACTTTCTACCACTACACACCATATTCTATACTGTGTACCACTATACACCATATTCTATACTATATACCACTATACACCACATTCTATACTATGTACCATTATACAGCTTTACACCACAATCTATACTATGTACCACTATACAACATATTCTATACTATTTATCACTATACAGCTCTACACCATATTCTATACTATGTACCACTATACACCGTATTCCATACTATGTACCACTATACACCATATTCTATACTATGTACCTCTATACACAATATTCTATACTATGTACCACTATACACCGTATTCTATACTATGTACCACAATACAGCTCTACACCATATTCTATACTATGTACCACTATACAACACTACACCATATTCTATACTATGTACCACTATACAGCTCTACAACACATTCTATACTATGTACCACTATACATCTCTACACCGTATTCTATACTATGTAATACTGTACACCACATTCTATACTATGTACCACTATACAGCTCTACACCATATACCACTTAACACCAAATTCTACACTATGTAACACTACACCACATTCTATACTTTGTACCACTATGTACCACTATACACCACATTCTATACTATGTACCACTGTACACCATATTCTATACTATGTACCTCTATACACAATATTCTATACTATGCACCACTATACACCATATTCTATACTATGTACCACTATACAGCTCTACACCACATTCTATACTATATACCACTATACACCATATTCTATACTATGTAGCACTATACACCATATTCTATACTCCACACAACTATACAGCTCTACACAATATTCTATGCTATGTATCACTATAAACAATACTCTATACTATGCACCACTAGACAGCTCTACACCAAATTCTAAACTATGTACGTCTATATGCCATATTCTATACTATGTACCACTATACACCATATTCTATACTATGTACCACAATAAAGCTCTACACCATATTCTACACTATGTACCACTATACAACACTACACCCTATTCTATACTATGTACCACTATACAGCTCTACACCATATTCTATACTATGTACCACTATACACTATATTCTATACTTTGTACCACTATACAGCTCTACAACACATTCTATACTATGTACCACTATACACCATATTCAATACTATGTACCACTATACAGCTCTACACCACATTCTATACTATGTAACACTATACAGCTCAACACCGTATTCTATACTATGTACTACTATACAGTTCTATACCAAATTCAATACTATGTACCATTATACAGCTCTACACCATATTCTATACTATGTACCACAATACAGCTCTACACCATTTTCTATACTATGTCCCACTATACAACACTACACCATATTCTATACTATGTACCACTATACAGCTCTACACCATATTCTATACTAGGTACCACTATACACCATATTCTATACTATGTACCACTATACAGCTCTACAACACATTCTTTACTGTGTACCTCTACACACCATATTCTATACTATGTACCACTATACAGCTCTACACTGTATTCTATACTATGTACTACTATACACCACATTCTATACAATGTACCACTATACAGCTCTACACCATAAACCACTATACACCACATTCTACATATGTACCACTACACCACATTCTATACTATGTTCCACTATGTACCACTATACACCACATTCTATACTATGTACCACTATACCCCATATTCTATACTATGTACCTCTATACACCATATTCTATACTATGTACCACTATACACCATATTCTATACGATGTACTGCTATATAGCTCTACACCACAATCTATACTATATACCACTATACTCCACATTCTAGACTATGTACTACTATACACCATATTCTATACTATGTACCTCTATACACCATAATCTATACAATATACCACTATACACCACATCCTATACTATGTACCATTATACAGCTCTTCACCACATTCTATACTATGTACCACTATACACCATATTCTATACTATTTACCTCTATACACCATATTCTATACTATATACCACTATTAACCATATTCTATACAATGTACCACTATACACCATATTCTATACGATATACAACTATACAGCTCTACCCCATATTCTGTACTATGTATATACCACTATACACTATATTCTATACTATGAACCACTATACAGCTCTACACCATATTCTATACTATGTACCACTATACACCATATTCTATACTATGTACCACTATTCAGCTCTACACCACATTCTATACTAAGTACCGCTATACATCATATTCTGTTTACCACTATACACCATATTCTAGACTATGTAACACTATACACCATATTCTAGACAATGTACCTCTATACACCATATTCTATACTATGTACCTCTATACACCATATTATATACTATGTACCACTATACACCACATTCTATACTATGTATCACTGTACACCATATTCTATACTATGTGCCTTTATACACTATATTCTATACTATGTACCACTATACACCACATTCTATACTATGTACCACTATACACCATTTTCTATACTATGTACCACTATACAGCTCTAAACCATATTCTATACTATGTACCACTATACAACACTACACCATATTCTATACTATGTACTAATATACAGCTCTACACCGTATTCTATACTTTGTACTACTATACACCACATTCTATACTATGTACCACTACACCACATTCTATAAAATGTACCACTATTTACCACTATACACCACATTCTATACTATGTACCACTATACACCATATTCTATACTATGTACCTCTATACACCATATTCTATACTATGTACCTCTATACATCATATTCTATACTATGTACCACTATACAGCTCTACATCACATTCTATAATATGTACCACTATACACCATATTCTATACTATGTACCTCTATACACCATATTCTATACTATGTACCTCTATACAACATATTCTAGACTATGTACCACTATACAGCTCTACCCCATATTCTATGCAATGTACCACTATACAGCTCTGCACCACATTCTATACTATGTACCACTGTACAGCTCAACACCATATTCTATACTATATACTACTATACACCACATTCTATACTATGTACCACTATAAACCATATTCTATACTATGTAACACTATACACCACATTCTATACTATGTACCACTTTACAGCTCTACACCATATTTTATACTATGTACCAATATTCAGCTCTACACCATGTTCTATACTATATACCACTATACACCATATTCTATACGGTGTATAGTGGTACATAGTATAGAATATGGTGTAATGTGGTACATTGTATAGAATATTGTATATAGAGGTACAAAGTATAGAATATGGTATATAGTGGTACATAGTATAGAATATGGTGTATAGAATATTCTATGCCATGTACCACTATACAGCTCTGTACCACATTCTATACTATGTACCACTATACAACTCTACACCAAATTCTATACAATGTACCACTATACACCACATTCTATACTATGTACCTCTATACACCATATTCTGTACTATGTAACTCTATACACCATATTCTATACAATTTACCACAATATACCATATTCTATACTATATACCACTATACACAATATTCTAAACTATGTACCTATATACACCATATTCTATACTATGTACCACTATACACCATATTCTATACTATGTACCACTATACAGCTCTACCCCAAATTCTATACTATATACCACTATACACCATATGCTGTAATATGTAGCACTATACACCATATTCTATACTCTGCACCACTATACAGCTCTACACCATATTCTATGCTATGTATCACTCTACACAATACTCTATACTATGCACCACTATACAGCTCTACACCAAATTCTATACTATGTACCTCTATATACCATATTCTATACTATGTACCACTATACAGCTCTATACCAAATTCTACACTATGTACCATTATACAGCTCTACACCACATTCTATACTATGTACAACTATACAATATATTCTATACTATGTACCACTATACAGCTCTACATCACATTCTATACTATGTACCACTATATACCATATTCTATACTATATACCACTATACAGCTCTACCCCATATTCTATGCCATGTACCACTGTACAGCTCTACACCATATTCTATACTATATACTACTATACACCACATTCTATACTATGTTCCACTATAAACCATATTCTATACTATTTAACACTATACACCACATTCTATACTATGTACCACTATACAGCTCTACACCATGTTCTATACTATGTTCCACTATAAACAACATTCTATACTATGTACCACTATGCACCATGTTCTATACTATGTACCACTATACACCATATTCTATACTATATACCACTATACAACATATTCTAGACTATGTTCCACTTTACACCATATTCTGTACTATATACCACTTAACAGCTCTACCCCATATTCTATGCCATGTACCACTATACAGCACTGAACCACATTCTATACTATGTACCACTATACAGCTCTACACCTTATTTTATGCTATGTACCACAAACTATACACAATTTTCAATACTATGTACCACTATACAGCTCTACACCATATTCTATATTATGTACCACTATACAGCTCTACACCATGTTCTATACTATGTACCACTATAGAACACATTCTATGCTATGTACCACTGTACACCATATTCTAAACAATGTACCACTATACACCATATTCTATAATATTTACCACTATACACCACATTCTATGCTATGTACCACTATACACCATATTCTATACTGTGTACCACTTTACACCATATTCTATACTATATACCACTATACACCATTTTCTATACTATGTACCACTATACAGCTCTACACCATATTCTATACTATGTATCTCTATACACCATATTCTATACTATATACCATTATACAGTTCTATACCATATTCTATACTATATACGACTATACACCATATTCTATACTATGTACCACTATACAGTTCTATACAAATTCAATACTATGTACCATTATACACCATATTCTATACTATGTACCACAATACAGCGATACACCATTTTCCATACTATGTCCCACTATACAACACTACACCATATTCTATACTATGTACCACTATACAGCTCTTCACCATATTCTATACTATGTACCACTATACACCATATTCTATACTATGTACCACTATACAGCTCTTCAACACATTCTATACTATGTACCTCTACACACCATATTCTATACTATGTACCACTATACAGCTCTACACCACATTCTATACTATGTACCACTTTACAGCTCTACACCGTATTCTATACTATGTACTACTATACACCACATTATATACAATGTACCACTATACAGCTCTACACCATACACCACTATACACCACATTCTGCATATGACCTCTACACCACATTCTATACTATGTACCACTATGTACCACTATACACCACATTCTATACTATGTACCACTATACCCCATATTCTCTACTATGTACCACTATACACCATATTCTATACTATATACCACTATATACCATATTCTATATGATGTACCACTATATAGCTCTACACCACAATCTATACTATATATCAATATACTCCACAATCTGGACTATGTACTACTATACACCATATTCTATACTATGTACCTCTATACACCATAATCTATACTATATACCACTATACACCACATCCTATACTATGTACCATTATACAGCTCTTCACCACATTCTATACTATGTTCCACTATACACCATATTCTATACTATTTACCTCTATACACCATATTCTATACTATATACCACTATTAACCATATTCTATACAATGTACCACTATACACCATATTCTATACGATATACAACTATACAGCTCTACCCCATATTCTGTACTATGTAAATACCACTATACACCATATTCTATACTATGATCCACTATACAGCTCTACACCATATTCTATACTATTTACCACTATACACCATATTCTATACTATGTACCACTTTAAACGTCTACACTATATTCTATGCTATGTACCACTAAACAGCTCTATACCACATTCTATACTATGTACAACTGTACAGGTCTACACTATATTCAATACTTAATACTACTATAGACCACATTCTATACTAAGTACCTCTATACACCATATTCTATAGTATGTAGCACTATACACCACATTCTATACTATGTACCACTACACAGCTCTACATCATACTCTATACTATGTACCACTATACACCATATTCTATACTATGTACCACTATTCAGCTCTACACCACATTCTATACTATGTACCTCTATACACCATATTCAATACTATGTACCAGTATACAGCTCTAGACCACATTCTATACTATGTACCACTATACAGCTCTACACCATTCACCACTATACACAACATTCTATACTATGTACCACTACACCACCTTCTATACTATGTACCACTTTGTACCACTATACACCACATTCTATACTATGTACCACTATACCCCATATTCTATACTATGTACCGCTATACACCATATTCTATACTATATACCACTATACACCATATTCTATACCATGTACCACTATACAGCTTTACACCACATTCTATAATATATACCACTATACACCACATTCTAGACTATGTACTACTATATACCACATCCTATACTATGTACCATTATACAGCTCTTCACCACATTCTATACTATGTACCACTATTCACCATAATCTATACTATTTACCTCTATACACCATATTCTATACTATGTTCCACTATACACCGTATTCCATATTATGTACCACTATACACCATATTCTATACTATGTACCTCTATACACCATATTCTATACTATGTACCTCTATACACCATATTCTATACCATGTACCACTATACAGCTCTACACCATATTCTATGCTATGTATCACTATACACAATACTCTATACTATGCACCACTATACAGCTCTACACCAAATTCTATACTATGTACTACTATATAGCTCTACACCAAATTCTATACTATGTACCACTATACACCACATTCTATAATATGTACCACTATACACCATATTCTATACTATGTACCTCTGTACACCATATTCTATACAATGTACCACAATACACCATATTCTATACTATGTACCACTATACACCACATTCTATAATATGTACCTCTATATACCATATTCTATACTATGTACCACTATACACTATATTCTATAATACGTACCACAATACAGCTCTACACCATATTCTATACTATGTACCACTATACAACACTACACCATATTCTATACTATGTACCACTATACTGCTCTACACCATAATCTATACTATGTACCACTATACACCATATTCTATACTATGTACCACTATACACCATATTCTATACTATGTACCACTATACAGCTCTACAACACATTCTATACTATGTACTACTATACACCATATTCTATACTATGTACCACTATACAGCTCTACACCACATTCTATACTATGTACCAATATACAGCTCTACACCAATTTCTATACTATGTACCACTATACACCACATTCTATAATATGTACCACTATACACCATATTCTATACTATGTACCTCTATACACCATATTCTATACAATGTACCACAATACACCTTATTCTATACGATGTACCACTATACACCGTATTCCATACTATGTACCACTCTACACCATATTCTATACTATGTACCTCAATACAACATATTCTATACTATGTACCACTATACACCATATTCTATACTATGTACCACAATACAGCTCGACACCATATTCTATACTATGTACCACTATACACCATGTTCTATACTATGTACCACTATACACCATATTCTATACTATGTCCCACTATACAGCTCTAAAACACATTCTATACTATGTACCTCTATACACCATATTCAATACTATGTACCACTATACAGCTCTACACCACATTCTGTACTATGTACCACTATACAGCTCTACACCTTATTCTATACGATGTACTACTATACACCACATTCTATACTATGTACCACTATACAGCTCTACACCATTCAACACTATACACCACATTCTATACTATGTACCACTACACCACATTCTATACTATGTACCACTATACCCCATATTCTATACTATGTACCTCTAGACACCATATTCTATACTTTGTACCACTATACACCATATTCTATACGATGTACCACAATACAGCTCTACACCACATTCTATACTATATACCACTATACACCACATTCTAGTCTATGTACTACTATACACCACATCCTATACTATGTACCATTATACAGCTCTTCACCACATTCTATACTATGTACCACTATACACCATAATCTATACTATTTACCTCTATACACCATATTCTATACTATATACCACTATTAACCATATTCTATACAATGTACCACTATACACCATATTCTATACGATATACAACTATACAGCTCTACCCCATATTCTCTACAATGTATATACCACTATACACCATATTCTATACTATGAACCACTATACAGCTCTACACCATATTCTATACTATTTACCACTATACACCATATTCTATACTATGTACCACTATAAACCTCTACACTATATTCTGTGCTATGTACCACATACAGCTCTATACCACATTCTATACTATGTACAACTATACAGGTCTACACCTAATTCTATACTATATACTACTATAGACCACATTCTATACTAAGTACCTCTATACACCATATTCTGTAGTATGTAGCACTATACACCACATTCTATACTATGTACCACTATACAGCTCTACACCACATTCTATACTATGTACCACTATACACCATATTCTAGACGATGTACCTCTATACACCAAATTCTATACTATGTACCTCTATACACCATATTATATACTATGTACCACTATACACCACAATCTATTCTATGTACCACTATACACCATATTCTATACTATGTGCCTCTTTACACTGTATTCTATACTATGTACCACTATACACCACATTCTATACTATGTACCACAATACACCATATTCTATACTATGTACCTCTATACACCATTGTCTATACTATGTATAACTATACAGCTCTACACCACAATCGATACTATGTACCACTATACAACATATTCTATACTATTTACCACTTTACAGCTCTACACAATATTCTATAGTATGTACCACTATACACCGTATTTCATACTATGTACCACTATACACCATATTCTATACTATGTACCTCTATACACCATATTCTATACTATGTACCACTATACACCGTATTCTATACTATGTACCACAATACAGCTCTACACCATATTCTATACTATGTTCCTCTATACACGTTATTTTATACTATGTACCACTATACAGCTCTACACCAAATTCTATACTATGTACCAATATACACCACATTCTATACTATGTAACGCTATACACCATATTCTATACTATGTACCTCTATACACCATATTCTATACTATGTACCACTATAAACCATATTCTATACTATGTACCACAATACACCATATTCTATACTATGTACCACTATACAACACTACACCACATTATATACTATGTACCACTATACAGATCTACACCGTATTCTATACTATGTACTACTATACACCACATTCTATACTATGTACCACTATACAGCTCTACACCATATACCATTATACACCACATTCTATACTATGTACCACTACACCACATTCTATACTATGTACCACTATGTACCACTATACACCACATTCTATACTATGTACCTCTATACTCCATATTCAATACTATGTACCACTATACAGCTCTAGACCACATTCTATACTATGTACCACTATACAGCTCTACACCATTCACCACTATACACCACATTCTATACTATGTACCACTATACCCCATATTCTAAACTATGTACCGCTATACACCATATTCTATACTATATACCACTATACACCATATTCTATACGATGTACCACTATACAGCTCTACACCACATTCTATAATTTATACCACTTTACACCACATTCTAGACTGTGTACTACTATACACCACATCCTATACTATGTACCATTATACAGCTCTTCACCACATTCTATACTATGTACCACTATACACCATAATCTATACTATTTACCTCTATACACCACATTCTATATGATATACAACTATACAGCTCTACCCCATATTCTGTACTATGTATATACCACTATACACCATATTCTATACTATGAACCACTATACAGCTCTACACCATATTCTATACTATTTACCACTATACAATATATTCTATACTATGTGCCACTATAAACCTCTACACTATATTCTATGCTATGTACAACTGTACAGCTCTACACCATATTCTATACTATATACTACTATAGACCACATTCTATACTAAGTACCTCTATACACCATATTCTATAGTATGTTGCACTATACACCACATTCTATACTATGTACCACTATACATCTCTACACCACATTCTATACTATGTTCCACAATACACCATATTTTGTACTATGTGCCACTATTCAGCTCTACACAACATTCTATACTATGTACTGCAATACATCATATTCTATGTACCACTATACACCATATTCTAGACTATGTAATACTATACACCATATCTCAGACTATGTACCTCTATACACCATATTCTATACTATGTACCTCTATACACCATATTATATACTATGTACCACTATACACCACATTCTTTACTATGTACCACTCACTATACACCATATTCTATACTATGTACCACAATACACCACATTCTATACTTTGTACCATTATACAGCTTTACACCACAATCTATACTATGTACCACTATACAACATATTCTATACTATTTACCACTATACAGCTGTACACCACATTCTGTACTATGTACCACTATACACCACATTCTATACTATGTACCACTATACACCACATTCTATACTATGTACCATTATACAGCTTTACACCACAATCTATACTATATAACACTATACAACATATTCTATACTATTTACCACTATACAGCTCTACACCAAATTCTATACTATTTACCACTATACACCACATTCTATACTATGTACCACTATACACCATATTCTATACTTTGTACCTCTATGTACCATATTCTATACAATGTACCACAATACACCATATTCTATACTTTGTACCACTCTACACCGTATTCCATACTATGTACCACTATCCACCATTTTCTATACTATTTACCTCTATACACCATATTCTATACTATGTACCACTATACACCATATTCTATACTGTGTACCACTTTACACCATATTCTATACTATATACCACTATACACCATTTTCTATACTATGTACCACTATACAGCTCTACACCATATTCTATACTATGTATCTCTATACACCATATTCTATACTATATACCATTATACAGTTCTATACCATATTCTATACTATATACGACTATACACCATATTCTATACTATGTACCACTATACAGTTCTATACAAATTCAATACTATGTACCATTATACACCATATTCTATACTATGTACCACAATACAGCGATACACCATTTTCCATACTATGTCCCACTATACAACACTACACCATATTCTATACTATGTACCACTATACAGCTCTTCACCATATTCTATACTATGTACCACTATACACCATATTCTATACTATGTACCACTATACAGCTCTTCAACACATTCTATACTATGTACCTCTACACACCATATTCTATACTATGTACCACTATACAGCTCTACACCACATTCTATACTATGTACCACTTTACAGCTCTACACCGTATTCTATACTATGTACTACTAAACACCACATTATATACAATGTACCACTATACAGCTCTACACCATACACCACTATACACCACATTCTACATATGACCTCTACACCACATTCTATACTATGTACCACTATGTACCACTATACACCACATTCTATACTATGTACCACTATACCCCATATTCTCTACTATGTACCACTATACACCATATTCTATACTATATACCACTATATACCATATTCTATATGATGTACCACTATATAGCTCTACACCACAATCTATACTATATATCAATATACTCCACAATCTGGACTATGTACTACTATACACCATATTCTATACTATGTACCTCTATACACCATAATCTATACTATATACCACTATACACCACATCCTATACTATGTACCATTATACAGCTCTTCACCACATTCTATACTATGTTCCACTATACACCATATTCTATACTATTTACCTCTATACACCATATTCTATACTATATACCACTATTAACCATATTCTATACAATGTACCACTATACACCATATTCTATACGATATACAACTATACAGCTCTACCCCATATTCTGTACTATGTATATACCACTATACACCATATTCTATACTATGATCCACTATACAGCTCTACACCATATTCTATACTATTTACCACTATACACCATATTCTATACTATGTACCACTTTAAACGTCTACACTATATTCTATGCTATGTACCACTAAACAGCTCTATACCACATTCTATACTATGTACAACTGTACAGGTCTACACTATATTCAATACTTAATACTACTATAGACCACATTCTATACTAAGTACCTCTATACACCATATTCTATAGTATGTAGCACTATACACCACATTCTATACTATGTACCACTACACAGCTCTACATCATACTCTATACTATGTACCACTATACACCATATTCTATACTATGTACCACTATTCAGCTCTACACCACATTCTATACTATGTACCTCTATACACCATATTCAATACTATGTACCACTATACAGCTCTAGACCACATTCTATACTATGTACCACTATACAGCTCTACACCATTCACCACTATACACAACATTCTATACTATGTACCACTACACCACCTTCTATACTATGTACCACTTTGTACCACTATACACCACATTCTATACTATGTACCACTATACCCCATATTCTATACTATGTACCGCTATACACCATATTCTATACTATATACCACTATACACCATATTCTATACCATGTACCACTATACAGCTTTACACCACATTCTATAATATATACCACTATACACCACATTCTAGACTATGTACTACTATATACCACATCCTATACTATGTACCATTATACAGCTCTTCACCACATTCTATACTATGTACCACTATTCACCATAATCTATACTATTTACCTCTATACACCATATTCTATACTATGTTCCACTATACACCGTATTCCATATTATGTACCACTATACACCATATTCTATACTATGTACCTCTATACACCATATTCTATACTATGTACCTCTATACACCATATTCTATACCATGTACCACTATACAGCTCTACACCATATTCTATGCTATGTATCACTATACACAATACTCTATACTATGCACCACTATACAGCTCTACACCAAATTCTATACTATGTACTACTATATAGCTCTACACCAAATTCTATACTATGTACCACTATACACCACATTCTATAATATGTACCACTATACACCATATTCTATACTATGTACCTCTGTACACCATATTCTATACAATGTACCACAATACACCATATTCTATACTAAGTACCACTATACACCACATTCTATAATATGTACCTCTATATACCATATTCTATACTATGTACCACTATACACTATATTCTATAATACGTACCACAATACAGCTCTACACCATATTCTATACTATGTACCACTATACAACACTACACCATATTCTATACTATGTACCACTATACTGCTCTACACCATAATCTATACTATGTACCACTATACACCATATTCTATACTATGTACCACTATACACCATATTCTATACTATGTACCACTATACAGCTCTACAACACATTCTATACTATGTACTACTATACACCATATTCTATACTATGTACCACTATACAGCTCTACACCACATTCTATACTATGTACCAATATACAGCTCTACACCAAATTCTATACTATGTACCACTATACACCACATTCTATAATATGTACCACTATACACCATATTCTATACTATGTACCTCTATACACCATATTCTATACAATGTACCACAATACACCTTATTCTATACGATGTACCACTATACACCGTATTCCATACTATGTACCACTCTACACCATATTCTATACTATGTACCTCAATACACCATATTCTATACTATGTACCACTATACACCATATTCTATACTATGTACCACAATACAGCTCGACACCATATTCTATACTATGTACCACTATACACCATGTTCTATACTATGTACCACTATACACCATATTCTATACTATGTCCCACTATACAGCTCTAAAACACATTCTATACTATGTACCTCTATACACCATATTCAATACTATGTACCACTATACAGCTCTACACCACATTCTGTACTATGTACCACTATACAGCTCTACACCTTATTCTATACGATGTACTACTATACACCACATTCTATACTATGTACCACTATACAGCTCTACACCATTCAACACTATACACCACATTCTATACTATG
Organism: Taudactylus pleione; assembly: GCA_031769625.1. Classification (NCBI taxonomy): domain Eukaryota; kingdom Metazoa; phylum Chordata; class Amphibia; order Anura; family Myobatrachidae; genus Taudactylus; species Taudactylus pleione. Next base: position 179,381 of record JAUIMM010002617.1, on the reverse strand, counting down.
TACCACTACACCACATTCTATACTATGTACCACTATACCCCATATTCTATACTATGTACCTCTAGACACCATATTCTATACTTTGTACCACTATACACCATATTCTATACGATGTACCACAATACAGCTCTACACCACATTCTATACTATATACCACTATACACCACATTCTAGTCTATGTACTACTATACACCACATCCTATACTATGTACCATTATACAGCTCTTCACCACATTCTATACTATGTACCACTATACACCATAATCTATACTATTTACCTCTATACACCATATTCTATACTATATACCACTATTAACCATATTCTATACAATGTACCACTATACACCATATTCTATACGATATACAACTATACAGCTCTACCCCATATTCTCTACAATGTATATACCACTATACACCATATTCTATACTATGAACCACTATACAGCTCTACACCATATTCTATACTATTTACCACTATACACCATATTCTATACTATGTACCACTATAAACCTCTACACTATATTCTGTGCTATGTACCACATACAGCTCTATACCACATTCTATACTATGTACAACTATACAGGTCTACACCTAATTCTATACTATATACTACTATAGACCACATTCTATACTAAGTACCTCTATACACCATATTCTGTAGTATGTAGCACTATACACCACATTCTATACTATGTACCACTATACAGCTCTACACCACATTCTATACTATGTACCACTATACACCATATTCTAGACGATGTACCTCTATACACCAAATTCTATACTATGTACCTCTATACACCATATTATATACTATGTACCACTATACACCACAATATATTCTATGTACCACTATACACCATATTCTATACTATGTGCCTCTTTACACTGTATTCTATACTATGTACCACTATACACCACATTCTATACTATGTACCACAATACACCATATTCTATACTATGTACCTCTATACACCATTGTCTATACTATGTATAACTATACAGCTCTACACCACAATCGATACTATGTACCACTATACAACATATTCTATACTATTTACCACTTTACAGCTCTACACAATATTCTATAGTATGTACCACTATACACCGTATTTCATACTATGTACCACTATACACCATATTCTATACTATGTACCTCTATACACCATATTCTATACTATGTACCACTATAAACCGTATTCTATACTATGTACCACAATACAGCTCTACACCATATTCTATACTATGTTCCTCTATACACGTTATTTTGTACTATGTACCACTATACAGCTCTACACCAAATTCTATACTATGTACCAATATACACCACATTCTATACTATGTAACGCTATACACCATATTCTATACTATGTACCTCTATACACCATATTCTATACTATGTACCACTATAAACCATATTCTATACTATGTACCACAATACACCATATTCTATACTATGTACCACAATACAGCTCTACACTATTTTCTATACTATGTACCACTATACAACACTACACCACATTATATACTATGTACCACTATACAGATCTACACCGTATTCTATACTATGTACTACTATACACCACATTCTATACTATGTACCACTATACAGCTCTACACCATATACCACTATACACCACATTCTATACTATGTACCACTACACCACATTCTATACTATGTACCACTATGTACCACTATACACCACATTCTATACTATGTACCTCTATACTCCATATTCAATACTATGTACCACTATACAGCTCTAGACCACATTCTATACTATGTACCACTATACAGCTCTACACCATTCACCACTATACACCACATTCTATACTATGTACCACTATACCCCATATTCTAAACTATGTACCGCTATACACCATATTCTATACTATATACCACTATACACCATATTCTATACGATGTACCACTATACAGCTCTACACCACATTTTATAATTTATACCACTTTACACCACATTCTAGACTGTGTACTACTATACACCACATCCTATACTATGTACCATTATACAGCTCTTCACCACATTCTATACTATGTACCACTATACACCATAATCTATACTATTTACCTCTATACACCACATTCTATATGATATACAACTATACAGCTCTACCCCATATTCTGTACTATGTATATACCACTATACACCATATTCTATACTATGAACCACTATACAGCTCTACACCATATTCTATACTATTTACCACTATACAATATATTCTATACTATGTGCCACTATAAACCTCTACACTATATTCTATGCTATGTACAACTGTACAGCTCTACACCATATTCTATACTATATACTACTATAGACCACATTCTATACTAAGTACCTCTATACACCATATTCTATAGTATGTTGCACTATACACCACATTCTATACTATGTACCACTATACATCTCTACACCACATTCTATACTATGTTCCACAATACACCATATTTTGTACTATGTGCCACTATTCAGCTCTACACAACATTCTATACTATGTACTGCAATACATCATATTCTATGTACCACTATACACCATATTCTAGACTATGTAATACTATACACCATATCTCAGACTATGTACCTCTATACACCATATTCTATACTATGTACCTCTATACACCATATTATATACTATGTACCACTATACACCACATTCTTTACTATGTACCACTCACTATACACCATATTCTATACTATGTACCACAATACACCACATTCTATACTTTGTACCATTATACAGCTTTACACCACAATCTATACTATGTACCACTATACAACATATTCTATACTATTTACCACTATACAGCTGTACACCACATTCTGTACTATGTACCACTATACACCACATTCTATACTATGTACCACTATACACCACATTCTATACTATGTACCATTATACAGCTTTACACCACAATCTATACTATATAACACTATACAACATATTCTATACTATTTACCACTATACAGCTCTACACCAAATTCTATACTATGTACCACTATACACCACATTCTATACTATGTACCACTATACACCATATTCTATACTTTGTACCTCTATGTACCATATTCTATACAATGTACCACAATACACCATATTCTATACTTTGTACCACTCTACACCGTATTCCATACTATGTACCACTATCCACCATTATCTATACTATTTACCTCTATACACCATATTCTATACTATGTACCACTATACACCATATTCTATACTATGTACCACAATACAGCTCTACACTATATTCTATACTATGTACCACTATACAACACTACACCATATTCTATACTATGTACCACTATACAGCTCTACACCATATTCTATACTATGTACTACTATACACCATATTCTATACTATGTACCACTATACACCATATTTTATACTATGTACCACTATACAGCTCTACACCACATTCTATACTATGTACCACTATACAGCTCAACACCGTATTCTATACTATGTACTACTATACAGTTCTATACCAAATTCAATACTATGTACCATTATACAGCTCTACACCATATTCTATACTATGTACCACTATACACCATATTCTATACTATGTACCACAATACAGCTCTACACCATTTTCTATACTATGTCCCACTATACAACACTACACCATATTCTATACTATGTACCACTATACAGCTCTACACCATATTCTATACTAGGTACCACTATACACCATATTCTATACTATGTACCACTATACAGCTCTACACTGTATTCTATACTATGTACTACTATACACCACATTCTATACAATGTACCACTATACAGCTCTACACCATAAACCACTATACACCACATTCTACATATGTACCACTACACCACATTCTATACTATGTTCCACTATGTACCACTATACACCACATTCTATACTATGTACCACTATACCCCATATTCTATACTATGTACCTCTATACACCATATTCTATACTATGTACCACTATACACCATATTCTATACGATGTACCGCTATATAGCTCTACACCACAATCTATACTATATACCACTATACTCCACATTCTAGACTATGTACTACTATACACCATATTCTATACTATGTACCTCTATACACCATAATCTATACAATATACCACTATACACCACATCCTATACTATGTACAATTATACAGCTCTTCACCACATTCTATACTATGTACCACTATACACCATATTCTATACTATATACCACTATTAACCATATTCTATACAATGTACCACTATACACCATATTCTATACGATATACAACTATACAGCTCTACCCCATATTCTGTACTATGTATATACCACTATACACTATATTCTATACTATGAACCACTATACAGCTCTACACCATATTCTATACTATGTACCACTATACACCATATTCTATACTATGTACCACTATTCAGCTCTACACCACATTCTATACTAAGTACCGCTATACATCATATTCTGTTTACCACTATACACCATATTCTAGACTATGTAACACTATACACCATATTCTAGACAATGTACCTCTATACACCATATTCTATACTATGTACCTCTATACACCATATTATATACTATGTACCACTATACACCACATTCTATACTATGTATCACTGTACACCATATTCTATACTATGTACCACTATACAGCTCTAAACCATATTCTATACTATGTACCACTATACAACACTACACCATATTCTATACTATGTACTAATATACAGCTCTACACCGTATTCTATACTTTGTACTACTATACACCACATTCTATACTATGTACCACTACACCACATTCTATAAAATGTACCACTATTTACCACTATACACCACATTCTATACTATGTACCACTATACACCATATTCTATACTATGTACCTCTATACACCATATTCTATACTATGTACCTCTATACATCATATTCTATACTATGTACCACTATACAGCTCTACATCACATTCTTTAATATGTACCACTATACACCATATTCTATACTATGTACCTCTATACACCATATTCTATACTATGTACCTCTATACAACATATTCTAGACTATGTACCACTATACAGCTCTACCCCATATTCTATGCCATGTACCACTATACAGCTCTGCACCACATTCTATACTATGTACCACTGTACAGCTCAACACCATATTCTATACTATATACTACTATACACCACATTCTATACTATGTACCACTATAAACCATATTCTATACTATGTAACACTATACACCACATTCTATACTATGTACCACTATACAGCTCTACACCATATTTTATACTATGTACCAATATTCAGCTCTACACCATGTTCTATACTATATACCACTATACACCATATTCTATACTATGTACCACTATAAACAACATTCTATACTATGTACCACTATACACCATATTCTATACTATGTACCACTATACACCATATTCTATACTATATACCACTATACAACATATTCTAGACTATGTACCACTTTACACCATCTTCTACGCTATATACCACTTAACAGCTCTACCCCATATTCTATGCCATGTACCACTATACAGCTCTGTACCACATTCTATACTATGTACCACTATACAACTCTACACCAAATTCTATACAATGTACCACTATACACCACATTCTATACTATGTACCTCTATACACCATATTCTGTACTATGTAACTCTATACACCATATTCTATACAATTTACCACAATATACCATATTCTATACTATATACCACTATACACAATATTCTAAACTATGTACCTATATACACCATATTCTATACTATGTACCACTATACACCATATTCTATACTATGTACCACTATACAGCTCTACCCCAAATTCTATACTATATACCACTATACACCATATGCTGTAATATGTAGCACTATACACCATATTCTATACTCTGCACCACTATACAGCTCTACACCATATTCTATGCTATGTATCACTCTACACAATACTCTATACTATGCACCACTATACAGCTCTACACCAAATTCTATACTATGTACCATTATACAGCTCTACACCACATTCTATACTATGTACAACTATACAACATATTCTATACTATGTACCACTATACAGCTCTACATCACATTCTATACTATGTACCACTATATACCATATTCTATACTATATACCACTATACAGCTCTACCCCATATTCTATGCCATGTACCACTGTACAGCTCTACACCATATTCTATACTATATACTACTATACACCACATTCTATACTATGTACCACTATAAACCATATTCTATACTATGTAACATTATACACAACATTCTATACTATGTACCACTATACAGCTCTACACCATGTTCTATACTATGTTCCACTATAAACAACATTCTATACTATGTACCACTATGCACCATGTTCTATACTATGTACCACTATACACCATATTCTATACTATATACCACTATACAACATATTCTAGACTATGTTCCACTTTACACCATATTCTGTACTATATACCACTTAACAGCTCTACCCCATATTCTATGCCATGTACCACTATACAGCACTGAACCACATTCTATACTATGTACCACTATACAGCTCTACACCTTATTTTATGCTATGTACCACAAACTATACACAATTTTCTATACTATGTACCACTATACAGCTCTACACCATATTCTATATTATGTACCACTATACAGCTCTACACCATGTTCTATACTATGTACCACTATACAACACATTCTATGCTATGTACCACTGTACACCATATTCTAAACAATGTACCACTATACACCATATTCTATAATATTTACCACTATACACCACATTCTATGCTATGTACCACTATACACCATATTCTATACTGTGTACCACTTTACACCATATTCTATACTATATACCACTATACACCATTTTCTATACTATGTACCACTATACAGCTCTACACCATATTCTATACTATGTATCTCTATACACCATATTCTATACTATATACCATTATACAGTTCTTTACCATATTCTATACTATATACGACTATACACCATATTCTATACTATGTACCACTATACAGTTCTATACCAAATTCAATACTATGTACCATTATACACCATATTCTATACTATGTACCACAATACAGCGATACACCATTTTCCATACTATGTCCCACTATACAACACTACACCATATTCTATACTATGTACCACTATACAGCTCTTCACCATATTCTATACTATGTACCACTATACACCATATTCTATACTATGTACCACTATACAGCTCTTCAACACATTCTATACTATGTACCTCTACACACCATATTCTATACTATGTACCACTATACAGCTCTACACCACATTCTATACTATGTACCACTTTACAGCTCTACACCGTATTCTATACTATGTACTACTATACACCACATTATATACAATGTACCACTATACAGCTCTACACCATACACCACTATACACCACATTCTACATATGACCACTACACCACATTCTATACTATGTACCACTATGTACCACTATACACCACATTCTATACTATGTACCACTATACCCCATATTCTATACTATGTACCACTATACACCATATTCTATACTATATACCACTATATACCATATTCTATATGATGTACCACTATATAGCTCTACACCACAATCTATACTATATATCACTATACTCCACAATCTGGACTATGTACTACTATACACCATATTCTATACTATGTACCTCTATACACCATAATCTATACTATATACCACTATACACCACATCCTATACTATGTACCATTATACAGCTCTTCACCACATTCTATACTATGTTCCACTATACACCATATTCTATACTATTTACCTCTATACACCATATTCTATACTATATACCACTATTAACCATATTCTATACAATGTACCACTATACACCACATTCTATACGATATACAACTATACAGCTCTACCCCATATTCTGTATTATGTATATACCACTATACACCATATTCTATACTATGATCCACTATACAGCTCTACACCATATTCTATACTATTTACCACTATACACCATATTCTATACTATGTACCACTTTAAACCTCTACACTATATTCTATGCTATGTACCACTAAACAGCTCTATACCACATTCTATACTATGTACAACTGTACAGGTCTACACTATATTCAATACTTAATACTACTATAGACCACATTCTATACTAAGTACCTCTATACACCATATTCTATAGTATGTAGCACTATACACCACATTCTATACTATGTACCACTACACAGCTCTACATCATATTCTATACTATGTACCACTATACACCATATTCTATACTATGTACCACTATTCAGCTCTACACCACATTCTATACTATGTACCGCTATACATCATATTCTGTGTACCACTATACACCATATTCTAGACTATGTAACACTATACACCATATTCTAGACAATGTACCTCTATACAACATATTCTATACTATGTACCACTATACACCATATTATATACTATGTACCACTATACACCACATTCTAAACTATGTACCACTATACACCATATTTTTTACTATGTGCCTTTATACACTATATTCTATTCTATGTACCACTATACACCACATTCTATACTATGTACCACTATACACCATTTTCTATACTATGTACCACTATAAAGCTCTACACCATATTCTATACTATGTACCACAATACAGCTCTACACTATATTCTATACTATGTACCACTATACAACACTACACCATATTCTATACTATGTACCACTATACAGCTCTACACCATATTCTATACTATGTACTACTATACACCATATTCTATACTATGTACCACTATACACCATATTTTATACTATGTACCACTATACAGCTCTACACCACATTCTATACTATGTACCACTATACAGCTCAACACCGTATTCTATACTATGTACTACTATACAGTTCTATACCAAATTCAATACTATGTACCATTATACAGCTCTACACCATATTCTATACTATGTACCACTATACACCATATTCTATACTATGTACCACAATACAGCTCTACACCATTTTCTATACTATGTCCCACTATACAACACTACACCATATTCTATACTATGTACCACTATACAGCTCTACACCATATTCTATACTAGGTACCACTATACACCATATTCTATACTATGTACCACTATACAGCTCTACACTGTATTCTATACTATGTACTACTATACACCACATTCTATACAATGTACCACTATACAGCTCTACACCATAAACCACTATACACCACATTCTACATATGTACCACTACACCACATTCTATACTATGTTCCACTATGTACCACTATACACCACATTCTATACTATGTACCACTATACCCCATATTCTATACTATGTACCTCTATACACCATATTCTATACTATGTACCACTATACACCATATTCTATACGATGTACCGCTATATAGCTCTACACCACAATCTATACTATATACCACTATACTCCACATTCTAGACTATGTACTACTATACACCATATTCTATACTATGTACCTCTATACACCATAATCTATACAATATACCACTATACACCACATCCTATACTATGTACAATTATACAGCTCTTCACCACATTCTATACTATGTACCACTATACACCATATTCTATACTATATACCACTATTAACCATATTCTATACAATGTACCACTATACACCATATTCTATACGATATACAACTATACAGCTCTACCCCATATTCTGTACTATGTATATACCACTATACACTATATTCTATACTATGAACCACTATACAGCTCTACACCATATTCTATACTATGTACCACTATACACCATATTCTATACTATGTACCACTATTCAGCTCTACACCACATTCTATACTAAGTACCGCTATACATCATATTCTGTTTACCACTATACACCATATTCTAGACTATGTAACACTATACACCATATTCTAGACAATGTACCTCTATACACCATATTCTATACTATGTACCTCTATACACCATATTATATACTATGTACCACTATACACCACATTCTATACTATGTATCACTGTACACCATATTCTATACTATGTACCACTATACAGCTCTAAACCATATTCTATACTATGTACCACTATACAACACTACACCATATTCTATACTATGTACTAATATACAGCCCTACACCGTATTCTATACTTTGTACTACTATACACCACATTCTATACTATGTACCACTACACCACATTCTATAAAATGTACCACTATTTACCACTATACACCACATTCTATACTATGTACCACTATACACCATATTCTATACTATGTACCTCTATACACCATATTCTATACTATGTACCTCTATACATCATATTCTATACTATGTACCACTATACAGCTCTACATCACATTCTTTAATATGTACCACTATACACCATATTCTATACTATGTACCTCTATACACCATATTCTATACTATGTACCTCTATACAACATATTCTAGACTATGTACCACTATACAGCTCTACCCCATATTCTATGCCATGTACCACTATACAGCTCTGCACCACATTCTATACTATGTACCACTGTACAGCTCAACACCATATTCTATACTATATACTACTATACACCACATTCTATACTATGTACCACTATAAACCATATTCTATACTATGTAACACTATACACCACATTCTATACTATGTACCACTATACAGCTCTACACCATATTTTATACTATGTACCAATATTCAGCTCTACACCATGTTCTATACTATATACCACTATACACCATATTCTATACTATGTACCACTATAAACAACATTCTATACTATGTACCACTATACACCATATTCTATACTATGTACCACTATACACCATATTCTATACTATATACCACTATACAACATATTCTAGACTATGTACCACTTTACACCATCTTCTACGCTATATACCACTTAACAGCTCTACCCCATATTCTATGCCATGTACCACTATACAGCTCTGTACCACATTCTATACTATGTACCACTATACAACTCTACACCAAATTCTATACAATGTACCACTATACACCACATTCTATACTATGTACCTCTATACACCATATTCTGTACTATGTAACTCTATACACCATATTCTATACAATTTACCACAATATACCATATTCTATACTATATACCACTATACACAATATTCTAAACTATGTACCTATATACACCATATTCTATACTATGTACCACTATACACCATATTCTATACTATGTACCACTATACAGCTCTACCCCAAATTCTATACTATATACCACTATACACCATATGCTGTAATATGTAGCACTATACACCATATTCTATACTCTGCACCACTATACAGCTCTACACCATATTCTATGCTATGTATCACTCTACACAATACTCTATACTATGCACCACTATACAGCTCTACACCAAATTCTATACTATGTACCATTATACAGCTCTACACCACATTCTATACTATGTACAACTATACAACATATTCTATACTATGTACCACTATACAGCTCTACATCACATTCTATACTATGTACCACTATATACCATATTCTATACTATATACCACTATACAGCTCTACCCCATATTCTATGCCATGTACCACTGTACAGCTCTACACCATATTCTATACTATATACTACTATACACCACATTCTATACTATGTACCACTATAAACCATATTCTATACTATGTAACATTATACACAACATTCTATACTATGTACCACTATACAGCTCTACACCATGTTCTATACTATGTTCCACTATAAACAACATTCTATACTATGTACCACTATGCACCATGTTCTATACTATGTACCACTATACACCATATTCTATACTATATACCACTATACAACATATTCTAGACTATGTTCCACTTTACACCATATTCTGTACTATATACCACTTAACAGCTCTACCCCATATTCTATGCCATGTACCACTATACAGCACTGAACCACATTCTATACTATGTACCACTATACAGCTCTACACCTTATTTTATGCTATGTACCACAAACTATACACAATTTTCTATACTATGTACCACTATACAGCTCTACACCATATTCTATATTATGTACCACTATACAGCTCTACACCATGTTCTATACTATGTACCACTATACAACACATTCTATGCTATGTACCACTGTACACCATATTCTAAACAATGTACCACTATACACCATATTCTATAATATTTACCACTATACACCACATTCTATGCTATGTACCACTATACACCATATTCTATACTGTGTACCACTTTACACCATATTCTATACTATATACCACTATACACCATTTTCTATACTATGTACCACTATACAGCTCTACACCATATTCTATACTATGTATCTCTATACACCATATTCTATACTATATACCATTATACAGTTCTTTACCATATTCTATACTATATACGACTATACACCATATTCTATACTATGTACCACTATACAGTTCTATACCAAATTCAATACTATGTACCATTATACACCATATTCTATACTATGTACCACAATACAGCAATACACAATTTTCCATACTATGTCCCACTATACAACACTACACCATATTCTATACTATGTACCACTATACAGCTCTTCACCATATTCTATACTATGTACCACTATACACCATATTCTATACTATGTACCACTATACAGCTCTTCAACACATTCTATACTATGTACCTCTACACACCATATTCTATACTATGTACCACTATACAGCTCTACACCACATTCTATACTATGTACCACTTTACAGCTCTACACCGTATTCTATACTATGTACTACTATACACCACATTATATACAATGTACCACTATACAGCTCTACACCATACACCACTATACACCACATTCTACATATGACCACTACACCACATTCTATACTATGTACCACTATGTACCACTATACACCACATTCTATACTATGTACCACTATACACCATATTCTATACTATATACCACTATATACCATATTCTATATGATGTACCACTATATAGCTCTACACCACAATCTAAACTATATATCACTATACTCCACAATCTGGACTATGTACTACTATACACCATATTCTATACTATGTACCTCTATACACCATAATCTATACTATATACCACTATACACCACATCCTATACTATGTACCATTATACAGCTCTTCACCACATTCTATACTATGTTCCACTATACACCATATTCTATACTATTTACCTCTATACACCATATTCTATACTATATACCACTATTAACCATATTCTATACAATGTACCACTATACACCACATTCTATACGATATACAACTATACAGCTCTACCCCATATTCTGTACTATGTATATACCACTATACACCATATTCTATACTATGATCCACTATACAGCTCTACACCATATTCTATACTATTTACCACTATACACCATATTCTATACTATGTACCACTTTAAACCTCTACACTATATTCTATGCTATGTACCACTAAACAGCTCTATACCACATTCTATACTATGTACAACTGTACAGGTCTACACTATATTCAATACTTAATACTACTATAGACCACATTCTATACTAAGTACCTCTATACACCATATTCTATAGTATGTAGCACTATACACCACATTCTATACTATGTACCACTACACAGCTCTACATCATATTCTATACTATGTACCACTATACACCATATTCTATACTATGTACCACTATTCAGCTCTACACCACATTCTATACTATGTACCGCTATACATCATATTCTGTGTACCACTATACACCATATTCTAGACTATGTAACACTATACACCATATTCTAGACAATGTACCTCTATACAACATATTCTATACTATGTACCACTATACACCATATTATATACTATGTACCACTATACACCACATTCTAAACTATGTACCACTATACACCATATTTTTTACTATGTGCCTTTATACACTATATTCTATTCTATGTACCACTATACACCACATTCTATACTATGTACCACTATACACCATTTTCTATACTATGTACCACTATAAAGCTCTACACCATATTCTATACCATGTACCACTATACAACACTACACCATATTCTATACGATGTACTAATATACAGCTCTACACCGTATTCTATACTATGTACTACTATACACCACATTCTATACTATGTACCATTACACCACATTCTATACTATGTACCACTATATACCACGATACACCACATTCTATACTATGTACCACTATACACCATATTCTATACTATGTACCTCTATACACCATATTCTATACTATGTACCTCTATACATCATATGCTATACTATGTACCACTATACAGCTCTACATCACATTCTATACTATGTACCACTATACACCATATTCTATACTATGTACCTCTATACACCATATTCTATACTATGTACCTCTATACAACATATTCTAGACTATGTACCACTTTACACCATATTCTATACTATATACCACTATACAGCTCTACCCCATATTCTATGCCATGTACCACTATACAGCTCTGCACCACATTCTATACTATGTACCACTGTACAGCTCTACACCATATTCTATACTATATACTACTATACACCACATTCTATACTATGTACCACTATAAACCATATTCTATACTATGTAACACTATACACCACATTCTATACTATGTACCACTATACAGCTCTATACCATGTTCTATACAATATACCACTATACACCATATTCTATACTATGTACCACTATAAACAACATTCTATACTATGTACCACTATACACCATATTCTATACTATGTACCACTATACACCATATTCTATACTATATACCACTATACAACATATTCTAGACTATGTACCACTTTACACCATATTCTACACTATATACCACTTAACAGCTCTACCCCATATTCTATGCCATGTACCACTATACAGCTCTGCTCCACATTCTATACTATGTACCACTATACAGCTCTACACCAAATTCTATACAATGTACCACTATACACCACATTCTATACTATGTACCACCATACACCATATTCTGTACTATGTACCTCTATACACCATATTCTATACAATTTACCACAATACACCATATTCTATACTATATACCACTATACACCATATTCTATACTATGTACCTATATACACCATATTCTATACTATGTACCACTGTGCACCATATTCTATACTATGTACCACTATACACCATATTCTGTACTATGTACCTCTACACACCATATTCTATACAATTTATTAAATACACCATATTCTATACTATATACCACTATACACCATATTCTATACTATGTACCTATATACACCATATTCTATACTATGTACCACTGTACACCATATTCTATACTATGTACCACTATACAGCTCTACACCAAATTCTATACTATATACCACTATACACCATATTCTGTAATATGTAGCACTATACACCATATTCTATTCTCTGAACCACTATACAGCTCTACACCATATTCTATGCTATGTATCACTCTACACAATACTCTATACTATGCACCACTATACAGCTCTACACCAAATTCTATACTATGTACCTCTATATACCATATTCTATACTATGTACCACTATACAGCTCTACACCACATTCTATACTATGTACCACTATACATCATATTCTATACTATGTACCACTATACAGCTCTACATCACATTCTATAATATGTACCACTATACACCATATTCTATACTATGTACCTCTATACACAATATTCTATACTATGTACCTCTTTACAACATATTCTAGACTATGTACCACTTTACACCATATTCTATACTATATACCACTATACAGCTCTACCCCATATTCTTTGCAAAGTACCACTATACAGCTCTGCACCACATTCTATACTATGTACCACTGTACAGCTCTACACCATATTCTATACTATGTACCACTATAAACAACATTCTATACTATGTACCACTATTCACCATATTCTACACTATGTACCACTATACACCATATTCTATACTATATACCACTATACAACATATTCTAGACTATGTACCACTTTACACCATATTCTATACTATATACCACTATACAGCTCTACCCCATATTCTTTGCAAAGTACCACTATACAGCTCTGCACCACATTCTATACTATGTACCACTGTACAGCTCTACACCATATTCTATACTATATACTACTATACACCACATTCTATACTATGTACCACTATAAACCATATTCTATACTATGTAACACTATACACCACATTCTATACCATGTACCACTATACAGCTCTACAAAATATTTTATACTATGTACCAATATTCAGCTCTACACCATGTTCTATACTATATACCACTATACACCATATTCTATACTATGTACCACTATTAACCATATTCGATACAATGTACCACTATACACCATATTCTATACGATATACAACTATACAGCTCTACCCCATATTCTGTACTATGTATATACCACTATACACCATATTCTATACTATGAACCACTATACAACTCTACGCCATATTCTATACTATTTACCACTATACACCATATTCTATACTATGTACCACTGTAAACCTCTACACTATATTCTATGCTATGTACCAGTAAACAGCTCTATACCACATTCTATACTATGTACAACTGTACAGGTCTACACTATATTCTATACTTAATACTACTATAGAACTCATTCTATACTAAGTACCTCTATACTCCATATTCTATAGTATGTAGCACTATACACCACATTCTATTCTATGTACCACTATACAGCTCTACATCATATTCTATACTATGTACCACTATACCCCATATTCTATACTATGTACCACTATTCAGCTCTACACCACATTCTATACTATGTACCGCTATACATCATATTCTGTGTACCACTATACACCATATTCTAGACTATGTAACACTATACACCATATTCTAGACAATGTACCTCTATACACCATATTCTATACTATGTACCTCTATACACCATATTATATACTATGTACCACTATACACCACATTCTAAACTATGTACCACTATACACCATATTCTATACTATGTGCCTTTATACACTATATTCTATAATATATACCACTATACACCACATTCTATACTATGTACCACTATACACCATTTTCTATACTATGTAACACTATACAGCTCTACATCATATTCTATACAATGTACCACTATACAACACTACACCATATTCTATACTATGTACCAATATACAGCTCTACACCGTATTCTATACTATGTACTACTATACACCACATTCTATACTATGTACCACTACACCACATTCTATACTTTGTACCATTATATACCACTATACACCACAGTCTATACTATGTACCACTATACACCATATTCTATACTATGTACCACTATACAGCTCTGCACCACATTCTATACTATGTACCACTGTACAGCTCTATACCATATTCTATACTATATACTACTATACACCACATTCTATACTATGTACCACTATAAACCATATTCTATACTATGTAACACTATACACCACATTCTATACTATGTACCACTATACAGATCTACACCATGTTCTATACTATATACCACTATACACCATATTCTATACTATGTACCCCTATAAACAACATTCTATACTATGTACCACTATACACCATATTCTATACTATGTACCACTATACACCATATTCTATACTATATACCACTATACAACATATTCTAGACTATGTACCACTTTACACCATATTCTACACTATATACCACTTAACAGCTCTACCCCACATTCTATGCCATGTACCACTATACAGCTCTGTACCACATTCTATACTATGTACCACTATACTGCTCTACACCAAATTCTATACAATGTACCACTATACACAACATTCTATACTATGTACCACTATCCACCATATTCTGTACTATGTACCTCTATACACCATATTTTATACAATTTACCACAATACACCATATTCTATACTATATACCACTATACACCATATTCTATACTATGTACCTATATACACCATATTCTATACTATGTACCACTGTACACCATATTCTATACTATGTACCACTATACAGCTCTACACCAAATTGTATACTATATACCACTATACACCATATTCTGTAATATGTAGCACTATACACCATATTCTATTCTCTGCACCACTATACAGCTCTACACCATATTCTATGCTATGTATCACTCTACACAATACTCTATACTATGCAACACTATACAGCTCTACACCAAATTCTATACTATGTACCTCTATATACCATATTCTATACTATGTACCACTATACAGCTCTACACCACATTCTATACTATGTACCACTATACATCATATTCTATACTATGTACCACTATACAGCTCTACATCACATTCTATAATATGTACCACTATACACCATATTCTATACTATGTACCTCTATCCACAATATTCTATACTATGTACCTCTATACAACATATTCTAGACTATGTACCACTTTACACCATATTCTATACTATATACCACTATACAGTTCTACCCCATATTCTTTGCCATGTACCACTATACAGCTCTGCACCACATTCTATATTATGTACCACTGTACAGCTCTACACCATATTCTATACTATATACTACTATACACCACATTCTATACTATGTACCACTATAAACCATATTCTATACTATGTGACACTATACACCACATTCTATACTATGTACCACTATACAGCTCTACACCATATTTTATACTATGTACCAATATTCAGCTCTACACCATGTTCTATACTATATACCACTATACACCATATTCTATACTATGTACCACTGTAAACAACATTCTTTACTATGTACCACTATACACCATATTCTATACTATGTACCACTATACACCATATTCTATACTATATACCACTATACAACATATTCTAGACTATGTACCACTTTACACCATATTCTGTACTATATACCACTTAACAGCTCTACCCAATATTCTATGCCATGTTCCACTATACAGCTCTGTACCACATTCTATACTATGTACCACTATACAGCTCTATACCACATTCTATATGATGTACCATTATACAGCTCTACACCACATTCTATACTATGTACCACTATACACCACATTCTATACTATGTACCAATATACAGCTTTAAACCACATTCTATACAATGTACCACAATACACCATATTCTATGTACCACTATACACCATATTCTATACTATGTACCACTATACACCATATTCTATACTCTGTACCTCTATACACCATATTCTATACTATGTACCACTATACACCATATTCTATACTATATACGACTATACAGCTCTACCCCGTAATCTATAGCAAGTACCACTATACACCATATTCTATACAATGTATCACTATACACCATATTCTATACTATGTATCACTATACACCATATTCTATACTATGTACCACTATACTGCTCTACACCATATTTTATGCTATGTACCACAAACTATACACCATATTCTATACTATGTACCACTATACAGCACTACACCATATTCTATACTATGTACCACTATACAGCTCTACACCATGTTCTATACTATGTTCCACTATACACCACATTCTATGCTATGTACCACTATACACCATATTCTAAACTATGTACCACTATACACCATATTCTATACTATGTACCACTATACACCACATTCTATGCTATGTACCACTATACACCATATTCTATACTGTGTACCACTATACACCATATTATATACTATGTACCACTATACAGCTCTACACCATATTCTATACTATGTATCTCTATACACCAAATTCTATACTATATACCACTATACAGTTCTATACCATATTCTATACTATATACGACTATACACCATATTCTATACTATGTACCACTATACAGTTCTATACCAAATTCAATACTATGTACCAATATACAGCTCTACACCACATTCTATACTATGTACCACTATACATCATATTCTATACTATGTACCACTATACAGCTCTACATCACATTCTATACTATGTAGCACAATACACCATATTCTATACTTTGTACTTCTATACACCATATTCTATACTATGTACCTCTATACAACATATTCTAGACTATGTACCACTTTACACAATATTCTATACTATATACCACTTAACAGCTCTACCCCATATTCTATGCCATGTACCACTATACAGCTCTGTACCACATTCTATACTATGTACCACTATACAGCTCTACACCATATTCTATACTATATACTACTATACACCACATTCTATACTATGTACCTCTATACACCATATTCTATACTATGTAACACTATAAACCACATACTATTCTATGTACAACTATACAGCTCTACACCATATTTTATACTATATACCAATATTCAGCTCTACACCATGATCTATAATATATACCACTATACACCATATTCTATACTATGTACCACTATAAATGACATTCTATACTATATACCACTATACACCTTATTCTATACTATGTATCACTATACACCACATTATATACTATATACCACTCTAAAGCTCTAAACCACATTTTATACTATGTACCATTATACAGCTCTACACCACATTCTATACTATGTACCACTATACAACATATTCTATACTATGTACCACTATACAGCTCTTCATCACATTCTATACTATGTACCACTATACACCATATTCTATACTATGAACCACTATACAGCTCTACACCACATTCTATACAATGTACCACAATATACCATATACTATGTACCACTATACACCATATTCAATACTATGTACCACTTTACACCATATTCTATACTATGTACCTCTATACACCATATTCTATACTATGTACCACTATACACCATATTCTATGCTATATACCACTATACAGCTCTACCCCATATTCTATACCATGTACCACTGTACACATTATTCTATACTATGTGCTATACACCATATTCTATACTATGTACCACTATACACCATATTCTATACTATGTACCACAATACAGCTCTACATTATATTCTATATTATATACCACTATACACCATATTCTATACTATGTACCACTTTAAACCACATTCTATACTATGTACCACTGTACACCATATTCTATTCTATGTACCACTAACAGCTCTACACCACATTCTGTACTATATGACACTATTCACCATATTCTATACTATGTAGCACTATACACCATATGCTATACTACGTACCACTTAACATCTCTACACCATATTCTATGCTATGTAACACTATAAACAATACTCTATACTATACACCACTGTACAGCTATACACCATATTCTATACTATATACCACTATACACGCTATTGTATACTATGTACCACTATACAGCTCTACACCATATTCTATTCTATGTACCACTATACAGCTCTACACCACATTCTAGACTATGTACCACTATATACCATATTCTATACTATGTACATCTATACACCATAATCTATACTATGTACCTCTATACACAATATTCTATACTATATACCACTATACACCATATTCTAAACTATGTACCACTATAAACCATATTCTATACTATAATCAACTATATAGCTCACCCCATATTCTATACTATGTACTACTATACACCATTTTCTATACTATGAACCACTATATAGCTCTACACCATATTCTATACTATATACCACTATACACCATATTCTATACTATGTACCACTATACAGCTGTATAACACATTCTATACTATGTACCACTATACAGCTCTACACCATATTCTATACTATATACTACTATACACCACATTCTATACTATGTACCGCTATACACCATATTCTATAAAATGTAACACTATACACCACATTCTATACTATGTACCATTATACAGCTCTACACCACAATATATACTATGTACCACTATACAGCTCTACACCACATTCTATACTATGTACCACTGTACACTATATTCTATACTATGTACCACTATACACCACATTCTAGACTATGTACCACTATACACCATATTCTATACTATGTACCACTATACAGCTCTAAATCACATTCTATACTATGTACCACTATACACCACATTCTATAATATGTACCATTATGCAGCTCTACACCACATTCTATAATATGCAGCACTATACACCATATTCTATACTATGTAGCACTATACAGCTCTACACCACATTTTATACTATGTACCACTATACACCATATTCTATGTACCACTATACACCACATTCTAGACTATGTACCACTATACCCCATATTCTATACTATGTACCTCTATACACCATAATTTATACTATGTACCACTACACACCACATTCTATACTATGTAGCACTATACACCATATTCTATACTATGTA
Source organism: Taudactylus pleione (assembly GCA_031769625.1). Lineage (NCBI taxonomy): Eukaryota > Metazoa > Chordata > Amphibia > Anura > Myobatrachidae > Taudactylus > Taudactylus pleione. The sequence continues at coordinate 156,956 of JAUIMM010002617.1, read as the reverse complement.
CCACTATACACCATATTCTATACTATGTACCTCTATACACCATATTCTATACTGTGTACCACTATACACCATATTCTATACTATGTACCACAATACACCATATTCTAAACTATTTACCACTATATACCATATTCTATACTATATACCGCTATACACCATATTTTATACTATGTACCACTATACAACACATTCTATACTATGTAGCACTATACACCATATTCTATACTATGTACCTCTGTACACCATATTCTATACTATGTACCACTATACACCATATTCTCTACAATGTACCACAATACACCATATTCTATACTATGTACAACTATACATCTCTACACCACATTCTATACTATGTTCCTCTATAAACCATATTCTATACTATGTACCACTATACACCATATTCTATACTATGTACCACTATAAAGCTCTACAACACATTCTATACTATGTACCTCTACACACCATATTCTATACTATGTACCACTATACAGCTCTACACCACATTCTATACTATGTACCACTGTACATCTCTACACCATATTCTATGCTATGTATCACTATACACAATACTCTATACTATGCACCACTGTACAGCTATATACCATATTCTATACTATATACCACTATACACCCTATTGTATACTATGTACCACTATACAGCTCTACACCATATTCTATTCTATGTACCACTATACAGCTCTACTCCATATTCTAGAATATGTACCACTATACACCATATTCTATACTATGTACATCTATACACCATATTCTATACTATATACCACTATACACCATATTCTATACTATGTACCTATATACACCATATTCTATTCTATGTACCACTATACAGCTATACACCAAATTGTATACTATATACCACTATACACCATATTCTGTAATATGTAGCACTATACACCATATTCTATTCTCTGCACCACTATACAGCTATACACCATATTCTATGCTATGTATCACTCTACACAATACTCTATACTATGCAACACTATACAGCTCTACACCAAATTCTATACTATGTACCTCTATATACCATATTCTATACTATGTACCACTATACAGCTCTACACCACATTCTATACTATGTACCACTATACATCATATTCTATACTATGTACCACTATACAGCTCTACATCACATTCTATAATATGTACCACTATACACCATATTCTATACTATGTACCTCTATCCACAATATTCTATACTATGTACCTCTATACAACATATTCTAGACTATGTACCACTTTACACCATATTCTATACTATATACCACTATACAGTTCTACCCCATATTCTTTGCCATGTACCACTATACAGCTCTGCACCACATTCTATATTATGTACCACTGTACAGCTCTACACCATATTCTATACTATATACTACTATACACCACATTCTATACTATGTACCACTATAAACCATATTCTATACTATGTGACACTATACACCACATTCTATACTATGTACCACTATACAGCTCTACACCATATTTTATACTATGTACCAATATTCAGCTCTACACCATGTTCTATACTATATACCACTATACACCATATTCTATACTATGTACCACTGTAAACAACATTCTTTACTATGTACCACTATACACCATATTCTATACTATGTACCACTATACAACATATTCTAGACTATGTACCACTTTACACCATATTCTATACTATATACCACTTAACAGCTCTACCCAATATTCTATGCCATGTTCCACTATACAGCTCTGTACCACATTCTATACTATGTACCACTATACAGCTCTATACCACATTCTATATGATGTACCATTATACAGCTCTACACCACATTCTATACTATGTACCACTATACACCACATTCTATACTATGTACCACTATACACCATATTCTATACTCTGTACCTCTATACACCATATTCTATACTATGTACCACTATACACCATATTCTATACTATATACGACTATACAGCTCTACCCCGTAATCTATAGCAAGTACCACTATACACCATATTCTATACAATGTATCACTATACACCATATTCTATACTATGTATCACTATACACCATATTCTATACTATGTACCACTATACTGCTCTACACCATATTTTATGCTATGTACCACAAACTATACACCATATTCTATACTATGTACCAATATACAGCACTACACCATATTCTATACTATGTACCACTATACAGCTCTACACCATGTTCTATACTATGTTCCACTATACACCACATTCTATGCTATGTACCACTATACACCATATTCTAAACTATGTACCACTATACACCATATTCTATACTATGTACCACTATACACCACATTCTATGCTATGTACCACTATACACCATATTCTATACTGTGTACCACTATACACCATATTCTATACTATGTACCACTATACAGCTCTACACCATATTCTATACTATGTATCTCTATACACCAAATTCTATACTATATACCACTATACAGTTCTATACCATATTCTATACTATATACGACTATACACCATATTCTATACTATGTACCACTATACAGTTCTATACCAAATTCAATACTATGTACCAATATACAGCTCTACACCACATTCTATACTATGTACCACTATACATCATATTCTATACTATGTACCACTATACAGCTCTACATCACATTCTATACTATGTAGCACTATACACCATATTCTATACTTTGTACCTCTATACACCATATTCTATACTATGTACCTCTATACAACATATTCTAGACTATGTACCACTTTACACAATATTCTAAACTATATACCACTTAACAGCTCTACCCCATATTCTATGCCATGTACCACTATACAGCTCTGTGCCACATTCTATACTATGTACCACTATACAGCTCTACACCATATTCTATACTATATACTACTATACACCACATTCTATACTATGTACCTCTATACACCATATTCTATACTATGTAACACTATAAACCACATACTATTCTATGTACAACTATACAGCTCTACACCATATTTTATACTATATACCAATATTCAGCTCTACACCATGATCTATAATATATACCACTATACACCATATTCTATACTATGTACCACTATAAATGACATTCTATACTATATACCACTATACACCTTATTCTATACTATGTATCACTATACACCACATTATATACTATATACCACTCTAAAGCTCTAAACCACATTTTATACTATGTACCATTATACAGCTCTACACCACATTCTATACTATGTACCACTATACAACATATTCTATACTATGTACCACTATACAGCTCTTCATCACATTCTATACTATGTACCACTATACACCATATTCTATACTATGAACCACTATACAGCTCTACACCACATTCTATACAATGTACCACAATATACCATATACTATGTACCACTATACACCATATTCTATACTATGTACCACTTTACACCATATTCTATACTATGTACCTCTATACACCATATTCTATACTATGTACCACTATACACCATATTCTATACTATATACCACTATACAGCTCTACCCCATATTCTATACCATGTACCACTATACACATTATTCTATACTATGTGCTATACCCCATATTCTATACTATGTACCACTATACACCATATTCTATACTATGTACCACAATACAGCTCTACATTATATTCTATATTATATACCACTATACACCATATTATATACTATGTACCACTTTAAACCACATTCTATACTATGTACCACTATACACCATATTCTATTCTATGTACCACTAACAGCTCTACACCACATTCTGGACTATATGACACTATTCACCATATTCTATACTATGTAGCACTATACACCATATGCTATACTACGTACCACTTAACATCTCTACACCATATTCTATGCTATGTAACACTATAAACAATACTCTATACTATACACCACTGTACAGCTATACACCATATTCTATACTATATACCACTATACACGCTATTGTATACTATGTACCACTATACAGCTCTACACCATATTCTATTCTATGTACCACTATACAGCTCTACACCACATTCTAGACTATGTACCACTATATACCATATTCTATACTATGTACATCTATACACCATATTCTATACTATGTACCTCTATACACAATATTCTATACTATATACCACTATACACCATATTCTAAACTATGTACCACTATAAACCATATTCTATACTATAATCAACTATATAGCTCACCCCATATTCTATACTATGTACTACTATACACCATTTTCTATACTATAAACCACTATATAGCTCTACACCATATTCTATACTATATACCACTATACACCATATTCTATACTATGTACCACTATACAGCTGTATAACACATTCTATACTATGTACCACTATACAGCTCTACACCATATTCTATACTATATACTACTATACACCACATTCTATACTATGTACCGCTATACACCATATTCTATAAAATGTAACACTATACACCACATTCTATACTATGTACCATTATACAGCTCTACACCACAATATATACTATGTACCACTATACAGCTCTACACCACATTCTATACTATGTACCACTGTACACTATATTCTATACTATGTACCACTATACACCACATTCTAGACTATGTACCACTATACACCATATTCTATACTATGTACCACTATACAGCTCTAAATTACATTCTATACTATGTACCACTATACACCACATTCTATAATATGTACCATTATACAGCTCTACACCACATTCTATAATATGCAGCACTATACACCATATTCTATACTATGTAGCACTATACAGCTCTACACCACATTTTATACTATGTACCACTATACACCATATTCTATGTACCACTATACACCACATTCTAGACTATGTACCACTATACCCCATATTCTATACTATGTACCTCTATACACCATAATTTATACTATGTACCACTACACACCACATTCTATACTATGTAGCACTATACACCATATTCTATACTATGTACCACTATACACCATATTCTATACTATGTACCTCTATACACCATATTCTATACTGTGTACCACTATACACCATATTCTATACTATGTACCACAATACACCATATTCTAAACTATTTACCACTATATACCATATTCTATACTATATACCGCTATACACCATATTTTATACTATGTACCACTATACAACACATTCTATACTATGTAGCACTATACACCATATTCTATACTATGTACCTCTGTACACCATATTCTATACTATGTACCACTATACACCATATTCTCTACAATGTACCACAATACACCATATTCTATACTATGTACAACTATACATCTCTACACCACATTCTATACTATGTTCCTCTATAAACCATATTCTATACTATGTACCACTATACACCATATTCTATACTATGTACCACTATAAAGCTCTACAACACATTCTATACTATGTACCTCTACACACCATATTCTATACTATGTACCACTATACAGCTCTACACCACATTCTATACTATGTACCACTATACATCTCTACACCATATTCTATGCTATGTATCACTATACACCATATTCTATACTATATACCACTATACACCCTATTGTATACTATGTACCACTATACAGCTCTACACCATATTCTATTCTATGTACCACTATACAGCTCTACTCCATATTCTAGAATATGTACCACTATACACCATATTCTATACTATGTACATCTATACACCATATTCTATACTATATACCACTATACACCATATTCTATACTATGTACCACTATACATCTCTACACCATTTTCTATGCTTTGTATCACTATACACAATACTCTATACTATGCACCACTGTACAGCTATACACCATATTCTATACTATGTACCACTATACACCATATTCTATACTATGTACCACTATACAGCTCTACACCACATTCTATACTATGTACCACTATACACCATATTCTATGTACCACTATACACCACATTCTAGACTATGTTCCACTATACACCATAACTTATACTATGTACCATTACACACCACTTTCTATACTATGTAGCACTATACACAATATTCTATACTATGTACCACTATACACCATATTCTATACTATGTACCTCTATACACCATATTCTATACTGTGTACCACTATACACCATATTCTATACTATGTACCACAATACACCATATCCTATACTGTTTACCACTATATACCATATTCTATACTATATACCACTATACACTATATTTTATACTATGTACCACTATACACCATATTCTATACAATGTACCACAATACACCATATTCTATACTATGTACCACTATACAGCTCTACCCGTATTCTATACTATGTACCACTTTAAAGCTCTACACCATACACCACTATACACCACATTCTATACTATGTACCACTACACCACATTCTATACTATGTACCACTATGTACCACTATATACCGCATTCTATACTATATACCACTATACCCAATATTCTATACTATGTACCTCTATACACCATATTCTATACTATGTACCACTATACACCATATTCTATATGATGTACCACTATACAGCTCTACACCACATTCTATACTATATACCACTATACACCACATTCTAGACTATATACTACTATACACCATATTCTATACTATGTACCTCTATACACCATATTCTATACTATATACCACTATACACCACATACTATACTATGTACCATTATACAGCTCTTCACCACATTCTATACTATGTACCACTATACACCATATTCTATACTATTTACCTCTATACACCATATTCTATACTATATACCACTGTTAACCATATTCTATACAATGTACAACTATACACCATATTCTATACTATGTACCACTATACAGCTCTAAACCATATTCTATACTATATACTACTATGCACCACATTCTATAGTTTGCACTATACACCATATTCTATAAAATGTAACACTGTACACCACATTCTATACTATGTACCATTATACAGCTCTACACCACATTATATACTATGTACCACTATACAGCTCTACACCACTTTCTATACTATGTACCACTGTACACCATATTCTATACTATGTACCTCTATACACCACATTCTAGACTATATACCACTATACACCATATTCTATACTATGTACCACTATACAGCTCTACACCACATTCTTAACTATGTACCACTATACACCATATTCTATGTACCACTATACACCACATTCTATAATATGTTCCTCTATACACCATATTCTATACTATGTACCACAATATAGCTCTACACCAAATTCTATACTATGTACCACTATACACCACATTCTATACTATGTACCACTATACACCATATTCTATACTATGTACCTCTATACAACATATTCTATACTACGTACCACTATACACCATATTCTATACTATGCACCACAATACACCATATTCTATACTATGTACCTCTATACACCATATTCTATACTATATACCACTATACACCATATTCTATGCTATGTACCACTATACACCATATTCTATACTATAAACAACTATATAGCTCTACCCCATATTCTATACTATGCACCACTATACAGCTCTACACCATATTCTATACTATAAACCACTATACACCATATTCTATACTATGAACCTCTATAAACCATATTCTATAAAATGTACCACTAAACACCATATTCTATACTATGTATCACAATACACCATATTCTATACTATGTACCACTATACACCGTATTCTATACTATGTACCACTATACACACCATATTCTATACTATGTACCTCTATACACCATTTTCTATACTACGTACCACTATACACCATATTCTATGCTGTGTAGCACAATTCAGTTCTACACCATATTCTATACTATGTACCACTATACAGCACTTCGCCATATTCTATACTATGTACCACTATACACCATATTCTAAACTATGTAGCACTATACACCATATTCTATACTATGTTGGTCTATACACCATATTCTATACTATGCACGACAATACACCATATTCTATACTATATACCACTATTCACAATATTCTATACTATGTACCACTATACACCATATTCTATAAAATGTACCAATATACACCATATTCTATACTATGCACCACAATACACCATATTCTATACTATGTACTTCTATACACCATATTCTATACTATGTACCACTATACACCATATTCAATAAAATGTAACACTCTACACCACATTCTTAACTATGTACCACTATACAGCTCTACACCAAATTCTATACTATGTACCACTATACAGCTCTACACCATATTCTATACTATGCACCACATTACACCATATTCTATACTATATACCACTATACACCATATTCTATACTATGTACCACTATACACCATATTCTATAAAATGTAACACTATACACCACATTCTATACTATGTACCACTATACAGCTCTTCACCACATTCTATACTATGTACCACTATACAGCTCTACACCATATACCACTTTACACCACATTCTATTCTATGTACCACTACACAACATTCTATACTATGTACCACTATGTTCCACTATACACCACATTCTATAATATGTACAATTATACACCATATTCTATAATATGTACCTCTATACACCATATTCTATACTATGTACCACTATTCACCATATTCTATACTTTGTACCACTATACAGCTCTACACCGCATTCTGTACTATATACCACAATACACCATAGTCTATACTATGTAGCACTATAAACCATATTCTATACTACGTACCACTATACATCTCTACACCATATTCTATGCTATGTATCACTATTCACAATACTCTATACTATGCACCACTGTACAGCTATACACCATATTCTATACTATATACCACTTTACACCCTATTGTATACTATATACCACTATACAGCTCTACACCATATTCTATTCTATGTACCACTATACAGCATATTCTATGCTGTGTAGCACAATACAGTTCTACACCATATTCTATACTATGAACCACTATACAGCACTTCGCCATATTCTATACTATGTACCACTTTACACTCTATTGTATACTATGTACCACTATACAGCTCTACACCATATTCTATACCATATACCACTATACACCATATTCTAGACTGTGTACCACTTAACACCATATTCTATACTATGTACATCTATACACCATATTCTATACTATGTACCTCTATACACCATATTCTATACTATATACCACTATACACCATATTCTATACTATGTACCACTATAAACCATATTCTATACTATAAAACAACTATATAGCTCACCCCATATTCTATACTATGTACTACTATACACCATTTTCTATACTATGAAGCACTATACAGCTCTACACCATATTCTATACTATATACCACTATACACCATATTCTTTACTATGTACCACTATTCACCTCTACACAATATTCTATTCTATGTACCACTATGCAGCTGTAAACCACATTCTATACTATGTACCACTATACAGCTCTACACCATATTCTATACTATATACTTCTATACACCACATTCTAAAATTAGAATATGGTGTATAGTGGTACATTGTATAGAATATGGTGTATAGTGGTACATAGTATAGAATGTTGTTTATAGTGGTACATAGTATAGAATATGGTGTATAGTGGTATATAGTATAGAACATGGTGTAGAGCTGTATAGTGGTACATAGCATAGAATGTGGTGTATAGTGTTACATAGTATAGAATATGGTTTATAGTGGTACATAGTTTAGAATGTGGTGTATAATAGTATATAGTATAGAATATGGTATAGAGCTGTACAGTGGTACATAGTATAGAATGTGGTGCAGAACTGTATAGTGGTACATGGCATAGAATATGGGGTAGAGCTGTATAGTGGTATATAGTATAGAATATGGTGTAAAGTGGTACATAGTCTAGAATATGTTGTATAGAGGTACATAGTATAGAATATGATGTATAGAGGTACATAGTATAGAATATGGTGTATAGTGGTACATAGTATAGAATGTGATGTAGAGCTGTATAGTGGTACATAGTATAGAATATGATGTATAGAGGTACATAGTATAGAATATGGTGTATAGAGGTACATAGTATAGAATATGGTGTATAGTGGTACATAGTACAGACTGTGGTGTATAGTGGTATATAGTGGTACAAAGTATAGAATGTGGTGTAGTGGTACATAGTATAGAATGTGGTGTATAGTAGTACATAGTATAGAATACAGTGTAGAGCTGTATATTGGTACATAGTATAGAATATGGTGTAGTGTTGTATAGTGGTACATTGTATAGAATATGGTGTAGAGCTGTATAGTGGTACATAGTATAGAAAATGGTGTATAGTGGTACATAGTATAGAATGTGGTGTATAGTGGTACATAGTATAGAAATTAGTGTATAAAGGCACATAGTAGAGAATATGGTGTATAGTGGTACATAGTTTAGAATGTGGTGTATAGTGGAACATAGTATATAATATGGTGTATAGAGGTACATAGTCTAGAATATGGTGTATAGAGGTACATTGTCTAGAATATGGTGTATAGTGTTACATAGTCTAGAATATGGTGTATAGTGGTACACAGAATATGATGTATAGCGGTACATAGTATAGAATGTGGTGTAGAGCTGAATAGTGGTACATAGTATAGAATATGGTGTATAGTGGTACATAGTATAGAATATGATGTAGAGCTGTATAGTGGTACATAGTATAGAATGTGGTGTATAGTGCTACATACTATAGAATATGGTGTATAGAGGTACTTAGTATAGAATGTGGTCTATAGTAGTATTAAGTATAGAATATAGTGTAGACCTGTACAGTTGTACATAGTATAGAATGTGGTATAGAGCTGATTAGTGGTACATAGCATAGAGTATAGTGTAGAGGTTTAAAGTGGTACATAGTATAGAATATGGTGTATAGTGGTAAATAGTATAGAATATGGCGTAGAGTTGTATAGTGGTTCATAGTATAGAATATGGTGTATAGTGGTATATACATAGTACAGAATATGGGGTAAAGCTGTATAGTTGTATATCATATAGAATATGGTGTATAGTGATACATTGTATCGAATATGGTGTATAGAGGTACATAGTATATAATATGGTGTATAGTGATACATAGTATAGAATGTGGTGTATAGTGGTACATAGTATATAATATGATGTATAGAGGTACATAATATAGAATATGGTGTATAGAGGTACATTGTCTAGAATATGGTGTATAGTGTTACATAGTCTAGAATATGGTGTATAGTGGTAAACAGAATATGATGTATAGCGGTACTTAGTATAGAATGTGGTGTAGAGCTGAATAGTGGTACATAGTATAGAATATGGTGTATAGTGGTATATAGTATAGAACATGGTGTAGAGCTGAATATTGGTACATAGTATAAAATATTTTGTAGAGCTGTATAGTGGTACATGGTATAGAATGTGGTGTATAGTGTTACATAGTATAGAATATGGTTTATAGTGGTACATAGTATAGAATGTGGTGTATAGTAGTATATAGTATAGAATATGGTGTAGAGCTGTACAGTGGTACATAGTATAGAATGTGGTGCAGAGCTGTATAGTGGTACTTTGCAAAGAATATGGGGTAGAGCTGTATAGTGGTATATAGTATAGAATATGGTGTAAAGTGGTACATAGTCTAGAATATGTTGTATAGTGGTATATAGTATAGAATATGGTGTATAGTGGTACATAGTATAGAATATGGTGAATAGTGGTACATAGTATAGAATGTTGTTTATAGTGGTACATAGTATAGAATATGGTGTATAGTTGTATATAGTATAGAACATGGTGTAGAGCTGAATATTGGTACATAGTATAAAATATGGTGTAGAGCTGTATAGTGGTACATAGTATAGAATGTGGTGTATAGTGTTACATAGTATAGAATATGGTTTATAGTGGTACATAGTATAGAATGTGGTGTATAATAGTATATAGTATAGAGTATGGTGTTGAGCTGTACAGTGGTACATAGTATAGAATGTGGTGCAGAGCTGTATAGTGGTACATGGCATAGAATATGGGGTAGAGCTGTATAGTGGTACATAGTCTAGAATATGTTGTATAGAGGTACATAGTATAGAATATGGTGTATAGAGGTACATAGTATAGAATATGGTGTATAGTGGTACATATTATAGAATGTGATGTAGAGCTGTATAGTGGTACATAGTATAGAATATGATGTATAGAGGTACATAGTATAGAATATGGTGTATAGAGGTACATAGTATAGAATATGGTGTATAGTGGTACATAGTATAGAATGTGGTGTATAGTGGTAAATAGTGGTACATAGTATAGAATGTGGTGTAGTGGTACATAGTATAGAATGTGGTGTATAGTAGTACAAAGTATAGAATACGGTGTAGAGCTGTATATTAGTACATAGTATAGAATATGGTGTAGTGTTGTATAGTGGTACATAGTATAGAATATGGTTTAGAGCTGTATAGTGGTACATAGTATAGAAAATGGAGTATAGTGGTACATAGTATAGAATGTGGTGTATAGTGGTACATAGTATAGAATAGAGTGTATAAAGGCACATAGTATAGAATATGGTGTATAGTGATACATAGTATAGAATGTGGTGTATAGTGGTACATAGTATATAATATGGTGTATAGAGGTACATAATATAGAATATGGTGTATAGAGGTACATTGTCTAGAATATGGTGTATAGTGTTACATAGTCTAGAATATGGTGTATAGTGGTAAACAGAATATGATGTATAGCGGTACTTAGTATAGAATGTGGTGTAGAGCTGAATAGTGGTACATAGTATAGAATATGGTGTATAGTGGTACATAGTATAGAATATGGTGTAGAGCTGTATAGTGGTTCATAGTATAGAATATGGTGTATAGTTTTATATACATAGTACAGAATATGGGGTAGAGCTGTATAGTTGTATATCGTATAGAATATGGTGTATAGTGGTACATTGTATAGAATATGGTTAATAGTGGTATATAGTATAGAATATGGTGTATAGAGGTAAATAGTATAGAATATGGTGTATAGTGGTACATAGTATAGAATGTGGTGAAGAGCTGTATAATGGTACATAGTAATAGGATGTGGTGTATAGTGGTATATTGTATAGATTATGGTGTATAGAGGTACATAGTATAGAATATGGTGTATAGTAGTACATAGTCTAGAATGTGGAGTATAGTGGTATATAGTATAGATTGTGGTGTAGAGCTATATAGCGGTACATCGTATAGAATATGGTGTATAGTGGTACATAGTATAGAATATGGTGTATAGAGGTACATAGTATAGAATGTGGTGTATAGTGGTACATAGTGGAACATAGTATAGAATGTGGTGTAGTGGTACATATGTAGAATGTGGTGTATAGTGGTTTATGGTGTAGAGCTGTATAGTGGTACATTGTATAGAATGTGGTGTATAGTAGTACATAGAATAGAATACAGTGTAGAGCTGTATAGTGGTACATAGTAAAGAATATGGTGTGTAGAGGTACACAGTAAAGAATGTGTTGTAGAGCTGTATAGTGGTACATAGTATATAATATGGTGTATAGTGGTACATAGTATAGAATATGGTGTAGAGCTGTATAGTGGTACATAGTATAGAATATGGTGTAGAGTTGTATAGTGGGACATAGTATAGAAAATGGTGTAGAGCTGTATAGTGGTAAATAGTATAGAATATGGTGTATAGTGGTACATAGTATAGAATATGGTGTAGAGCTGTATAATGGTACATAGTATTGAATTTGGTATAGAACTATATAGTAGTATATAGTATAGAATATGGTGTGGAGCTGTATAGTGGTACATAGTATAGAATGTGGTGTAGAGCTGTATAGTGGTACATAGTATAACATTTGGTGTATAGTGGTACATAGTATAGAATATGATGTATAGTAGTACATAGTATAGAATATGGTGTAGAGCTGTATAGTGGTACATAGTATAGAATATGGTGTAGTGTTGTATAGTGTTACATAGTATAGAATATAGTGTAGAGCTGTATTGTGGTACATAGTATAGAATATGGTGTATAGTGGTACATAGTATAGAATATGGTGTATAGAGGTAAATAGTATAGAAAATGGTGGATAGTGGTACATAGTATGGAATACGGTGTAGAGTGGTACAAAGTATAGAATATGGTGTATTGTGGTACATTGTATAGAATATGGTACATAGAGGTACAAAGTATAGAATATGGTGTATAGTGGTACATAGTATAGAATGTGGTGTATAGTGGTACATAGTATAGAATTTGGTGTAGAGCTGTATAGTGGTACATAGTATAGAATATGGTGTATAGAGGTACATATTATAGAATGTGGTGTAGAGCTGTATAGTGGTAAATAGTATAGAATATGTTGTATAGTGTTATATAGTATAGATTGTGGTGTAAAGCTGTATAATGGTACATAGTATAGAATGTGGTGTATAGTGGTACATAGTATAGAATGTGGTGTATAGTGGTACATAGTATAGAATATAGTGTATAGAGGTACATATTATAGAATGTGGTGTAGAGCTGTATAGTGGTAAATAGTATAGAATATGTTGTATAGTGGTACATAGTAAAGATTGTGGTGTAATGCTGTATAATTGTACATAGTATAGAATGTGGTGTATAGTGGTACATAGTATAGAATATGGTGTATAGTGGTACATAGTACAGAATGTGGTGTAGAGCTGTATAGTGGTAAATAGTATAGAATATGTTGTATAGTGGTACATAGTATAGATTGTGGTGTAAAGATGTATAATGGTACAAAGTATAGAATGTGGTGTATTGTGGTACATAGTATAGAATATGGTGTATAGTGAGTGGTACATAGTAAAGAATGTGGTGTATAGAGGTACATAGTATAGAATATGGTGTATAGAGGTACATAGTCTAGAATATGGTGTATAGTATTACATAGTCTAGAATATGGTGTATAGTGGTACATAGAATATGATGTATTGCAGTACATAGTATAGAATGTGGTGTAGAGCTGAATAGTGGCACATAGTACAGAATATGTTGTATTGTGGAACATAGTATAGAATGTGGTGTAGAGATGTATAGTGGTACATAGTATAGAATGTGGTGTATAGTGCAACATACTATAGAATATGGTGTATAGAGGTACTTAGTATAGAATGTGGTCTATAGTAGTATATAGTATAGAATATGGTGTAGAGCTGTACAGTTGTACATAGCATAGAATATAGTGTAGAGGTTTATAGTGGCACATAGTATAGAATATATTGTATAGTGGTAAATAGTATAGAATATGGTGTAGAGCTGTATAGTGGTTCATAGTATAGAATATGGTGTATAGTGGTATATACATAGTACAGAATATTGGGTAGAGCTGTATAGTTGTATATCATATAGAATGTGGTGTATAGAGGTAAATAGTATAGATTATGGTGTATAGTGGTACATAGTATAGAATGTGGTGAAGAGCTGTATAATGGTACATAGTATAGGATGTGGTGTATAGTAGTACACAGTCTAGAATGTGGTGTAAAGTGGTATAAATTATAGAATGTGGTGTAGAGCTGTATAGTGGTACATCATATAGAATATGGTGTATAGTGGTATATAGTATAGAATATGGTGTATAGCGGTACATAGTTTAGAATATGGGGTATAGTGGTACATAGTATAGAATGTGGTGTATAGTGGTGAATGGTGTAGAGCTGTATAGTGGTACATAGTATAGAATGTGGTCTAGAGCTGTATAGTGGTACATAGTATTGAATATGGAGTATAGAGGTACATAGTATAGAATGTGTTGTAGAGCTGTATTGTGGTACATAGTATAGAATATGGTGTATAGTGGTACATAGTATAGAATATGGTGTATAGAGGTACATAGTATAGAATATGGTGTATAGTGGTACACAGTATGGAATACGGTGTATAGTGGTACATAGTATAGAATATGGTGTATTGTGGAACATTGTATAGAATATGGTGTATAGAGGTACAAAGTATAGAATATGGTGTATAGTGGAACATAGTATAGAATGTGGTGTATAGTGGTACATAGTATAGAATTTGGTGTAGAGCTGTATAGTTGTGCGGAGTATAGAATATGGTGTATAGTGCTACATAGTATAGAACATGGTGTATAGTGGTATATAGTATAGAATGTGGTGTAGAGCTGTATAGAGGTACATAGTATAGAATATGGTGTATAGTGGTATATAGTATAGAATATTGTGTATAGAGGTACATAGCATAGAATATGGTGTACAGTGGTATATAGTATAATATGTGGTGTATTGTGGTATATGGTGTAGACCTCTATAGTGGTACATAGCATAGAATGTGGTGTACAGTATTACATAGTACAGAATACGGTGTAGAGCTGTATAGTGGTACATAGTATAGAATGTGGTGTAGAGCTGTATAGTGGTACATAGTATAGAATATGGTTTATAGTGGTACATAGTATAGAATATGGTTTATAGAAGTACATAGTATAGAATATGTTGTAGAGCTGTATAGTGGTACATAGTATAGAATATGGTGTAGAGCTGTATAGTGGTACATAGTATAGAATATGGTGTAAAGAGGTACATAGTATAGAATATGGTGTATAGTGGTACATAGTATGGAATACGGTGTATAGTGGTACATAGTATAGAATATGGTGTATTGTCGTACATTGTATAGAATATGGTGTATAGAGGTATAAAGTATAGAATATGGTGTATAGTGGTACATAGTATAGAATATGGTGTATAGAGGTACATAGTATAGAATGTGGTGTAGAGCTGTATTGTGCTAAATAGTATAGAATATGTTGTATAGTGATACATAGTATAGATTGTGGTGTAAAGCTGTATAATGGTACATATTATAGAATATGGTGTATAGTGGTGCATAGTATAGAATATTGTGTATAGATGTACATAGTATAGAATATGGTGTACAGTGGTACATAGTATAGAATGTGGTGTATAGTGGTACATAGTGGTACATAGTATAGAATGTGGTGTAGTGTTACATAGTGTAGAATTTGGTGTTAAGTGGTATATGGTGTAGAGCTGTATAGTGGTACATAGTATAGAATGTGGTGTACAGTATTACATAGTATAGAATACGGTGTAGAGATGTATAGTGGTACATAGTATAGAATGTGGTGTAGAGCTGTATAGCGGTACATAGTATAGAATATGGTGTAGTGTTGTATAGTGGTACATAGTATAGAATATGGTGTAGAGCTGTATTGTGGTACATAGTATAGAATACAGTGTATAGTGGTACATAGTATAGAATATTGTGTATAGAGCTACATAGTATAGAATATGGTGTATAGTGGTACATAGTATGGAAAACGGTGTATAGTGGTACATAGTATAGAATATGGTGTAGAGCTGTATAGTGATAAATAGTATAGAATATGTTGTATATAGTATAGTATAGTATAGTATAGATTGTGGTGTAAAGCTGTATAATGGTACATAGTATAGAATGTGGTGTATAGTGGTATATAGTATAGAATATGGTGTACAGTGGTACAAAGTATAGAATATGGTGTGTAGTGGTAGAAAGTATAGAATGTGGTGTAGAGCTGTATAGTGGTACATAGTATCGATTGTGGTGTAGAGCTGTATAGTGGTACATAATATAGACAATGGTGTATAGAGGTACATAGTATAGAATATGGTGTATAGTGGTACATAGTATAGAATGTGGTGTATAGTGGTACATAGTATAGAATATAGTGTATAGAGGCACATAGTATAGAATATGGTGTATAGTGGTACATAGTATATAATGTGGTGTATAGTGGTACATAGTATATTATATGGTGTATAGAGGTACATAGTATAGAATATGGTGTATAGAGGTACATCGTCTAGAATATGGTGTATAGTATTACATAGTATAGAATATGGTGTATAGTGGTACATAGTATAGAATGTGGTGTAGAGCTGTATAGTGGTACATAGTATAGAATGTGGTGTATAGTGCTAAATACTATAGAATATTGTGTATAGAGGTACTTAGTATAGAATGTGGTCTATAGTAGTATATAGTATAGAATATGGTGTAGAGCTGTATAGTTGTACATAGTATAGAATGTGGTATAGAGCTGTATAGTGGTACATAACACAGAATATAGTGCAGAGGTTTATAGTGGTACATAGTATAAAATATGGTGTATAGTGGTAAATAGTATAGAATATGGTGTAGAGCTGTATAGTGGTTCATAGTATAGAATATGGAGTATAGTGGTATATACATAGTACAGAATATGGGGTAAAGCTGTATAGTTGTATATCGTATAGAATATGGTGTATAGTGGTACATTGTATAGAATATGGTTAATAGTGGTATATAGTATAGAATATGGTGTATAGATGTAAATAGTATAGATTATGGTGTATAGTGGTAGATAGTATAGAATGTGGTGAAGAGCTGTATAATGGTACATAGTATAGGATGTGGTGTATAGTAGTACATAGTCTAGAATGTGGTGTATAGTGGTATATAGTATAGAATGTGGTGTAGAGCTGTATAATGGTACATCGTATAGAATATGGTGTATAGTGGTACATAGTATAGAATATGGTGTCTAGAGGTACATAGTATAGAATATGGGGTATAGTGGTATATAGTATAGAATGTGGTGTATAGTGGTACATAGTGGTACATAGTATAGAATGTGGTGTAGTGGTACATAGTATAGAATGTGGTGTATAGTGTTGAATGGTGTAAAGCTGTATAGTGGTACATAGTATAGAATGTGGTGTATAGTAGTACATCGTATAGAATACGGTATAGAGCTGTACAGTGGTACATAGTATAGAATGTGGTGTAGAGCTGTATAGTGGTACATAGTATAGAATATGGTGTGTAGAGGTACACAGTAAAGAATGTGTTGTAGAGCTGTATAGTGGTACATAGTATAGAATATGGTGTATAGTGGTACATAGTATAGAATATGGTGTAGAGCTGTATAGTGGTACATAGTATAGAATATGGTGTAGTGTTGTATAGTGGGACATAGTATAGAAAATGGTGTAGAGCTGTATAGTGGTAAATAGTATAGAATATGGTGTATAGTGGTACATAGTATAGAATATGGTGTAGAGCTGTATAATGGTACATAGTATTGAATTTGGTATAGAACTGTATAGTAGTACATAGTATAGAATATGGTGTGGAGCTGTATAGTGGTACATAGTATAGAATGTGGTGTAGAGCTGTATAGTGGTACATAGTATAAAATTTGGTGTATAGTGGTACATATTATAGAATATGGTGTATAGTAGTACATAGTATAGAATATGGTGTAGAGCTGTATAGTGGTACATAGTATAGAATATGGTGTAGTGTTGTATAGTGGTACATAGTATAGAATATAGTGTAGAGCTGTATTGTGGTACATAGTATAGAATATGGTGTATAGTGGTACATAGTATAGAATATGGTGTATAGAGGTAAATAGTATAGAAAATGGTGGATAGTGGTACATAGTATGGAATACGGTGTAGAGTGGTACAAAGTATAGAATATGGTGTATTGTGGTACATTGTATAGAATATGGTACATAGAGGTACAAAGTATAGAATATGGTGTATAGTGGTACATAGTATAGAATGTGGTGTATAGTGGTACATAGTATAGAATTTGGTGTAGAGCTGTATAGTGGTACATAGTATAGAATATGGTGTATAGAGGTACATATTATAGAATGTGGTGTAGAGCTGTATAGTGGTAAATAGTATAGAATATGTTGTATAGTGTTATATAGTATAGATTGTGGTGTAAAGCTGTATAATGGTACATAGTATAGAATGTGGTGTATAGTGGTACATAGTATAGAATGTGGTGTATAGTGGTACATAGTATAGAATATAGTGTATAGAGGTACATATTATAGAATGTGGTGTAGAGCTGTATAGTGGTAATTAGAAGAGAATATGTTGTATAGTGGTACATAGTAAAGATTGTGGTGTAATGCTGTATAATTGTACATAGTATAGAATGTGGTGTATAGTGGTATATAGTATAGAATATGGTGTATAGTGGTACATAGTACAGAATGTGGTGTAGAGCTGTATAGTGGTAAATAGAATAGAATATGTTGTATAGTGGTACATAGTATAGATTGTGGTGTAAAGATGTATAAT
The DNA here is from genome assembly GCA_031769625.1 of Taudactylus pleione. Taxonomy (NCBI): domain Eukaryota; kingdom Metazoa; phylum Chordata; class Amphibia; order Anura; family Myobatrachidae; genus Taudactylus; species Taudactylus pleione. Next base: position 136,750 of record JAUIMM010002617.1, on the reverse strand, counting down.
GGTACAAAGTATAGAATGTGGTGTATTGTGGTACATAGTATAGAATATGGTGTATAGTGAGTGGTACATAGTAAAGAATGTGGTGTATAGTGGTACATAGTATATAATATGGTGTATAGAGGTACATAGTATAGAATATGGTGTATAGAGGTACATAGTCTAGAATATGGTGTATAGTATTACATAGTCTAGAATATGGTGTATAGTGGTACATAGAATATGATGTATTGCAGTACATAGTATAGAATGTGGTGTAGAGCTGAATAGTGGCACATAGTACAGAATATGTTGTATTGTGGAACATAGTATAGAATGTGGTGTAGAGATGTATAGTGGTACATAGTATAGAATGTGGTGTATAGTGCAACATACTATAGAATATGGTGTATAGAGGTACTTAGTATAGAATGTGGTCTATAGTAGTATATAGTATAGAATATGGTGTAGAGCTGTACAGTTGTACATAGCATAGAATATAGTGTAGAGGTTTATAGTGGCACATAGTATAGAATATATTGTATAGTGGTAAATAGTATAGAATATGGTGTAGAGCTGTATAGTGGTTCATAGTATAGAATATGGTGTATAGTGGTATATACATAGTACAGAATATGGGGTAGAGCTGTATAGTTGTATATCATATAGAATGTGGTGTATAGAGGTAAATAGTATAGATTATGGTGTATAGTGGTACATAGTATAGAATGTGGTGAAGAGCTGTATAATGGTACATAGTATAGGATGTGGTGTATAGTAGTACACAGTCTAGAATGTGGTGTAAAGTGGTATAAATTATAGAATGTGGTGTAGAGCTGCATAGTGGTACATCATATAGAATATGGTATATAGTGGTATATAGTATAGAATATGGTGTATAGCGGTACATAGTTTAGAATATGGGGTATAGTGGTACATAGTATAGAATGTGGTGTATAGTGGTGAATGGTGTAGAGCTGTATAGTGGTACATAGTATAGAATGTGGTCTAGAGCTGTATAGTGGTACATAGTATTGAATATGGAGTATAGAGGTACATAGTATAGAATGTGTTGTAGAGCTGTATTGTGGTACATAGTATAGAATATGGTGTATAGTGGTACATAGTATAGAATATGGTGTATAGAGGTACATAGTATAGAATATGGTGTATAGTGGTACACAGTATGGAATACGGTGTATAGTGGTACATAGTATAGAATATGGTGTATTGTGGAACATTGTATAGAATATGGTGTATAGAGGTACAAAGTATAGAATATGGTGTATAGTGGAACATAGAATAGAATGTGGTGTATAGTGGTACATAGTATAGAATTTGGTGTAGAGCTACATAGTGGTACATAGTATAGAATGTGGTGTAGAGCTGTATAGTGGTACATAGTATAGAATATGGTGTATAGAGGTACATAGTATAGAATGTGTTGTAGAGCTGTATAGTGGTACATAATATAGAATATAGTGTATAGTGGTACATAGTATAGAATATGGTGTATAGTGGTACATAGTATAGAATATGATGTAGAGCTGTATAGTGGTACATAGTATTGAATAGGGTGTAGTGTTGTATAGTGGTACATAGTATAGAATATGGTGTAGAGCTGGATTGTGGTACATAGTATAAAATATGGTGTATAGAGGTACATTGTATAGAATATGGTATATAGAGGTACATAGTATAGAATTTGGTGTAGAGCTGTATAGTGGTGCATAATATAGAGTATTGTGTATAGTGATACATAGCATAGAATATGGTGTAGAGCTGTATAGTTGTGCGGAGTATAGAATTTGGTGTATAGTGCTACATAGTATAAAACATGGTGTATAGTGGTATATAGTATAGAATGTGGTGTAGAGCTGTATAGAGGTACATAGTATAGAATATGGTGTATAGTGGTATATAGTATAGAATATTGTGTATAGAGGTACATAGCATAGAATATGGTGTACAGTGGTATATAGTATAGAATGTGGTGTATTGTGGTATATGGTGTGGAGCTGTATAGTGGTACATAGCATAGAATGTGGTGTACAGTATTACATAGTACAGAATACGGTGTAGAGCTGTATAGTGGTACATAGTATAGAATGTGGTGTAGAGCTGTATAGTGGTACATAGTATAGAATATGGTGTATAGTGGTACATAGTATAGAATATGGTTTATAGAAGTACATAGTATAGAATATGTTGTAGAGCTGTATAGTGGTACATAGTATAGAATATGGTGTAGAGCTGTATAGTGGTACATAGTATAGAATATGGTGTAAAGAGGTACATAGTATAGAATATGGTGTATAGTGGTACATAGTATGGAATACGGTGTATAGTGGTACATAGTATAGAATATGGTGTATTGTGGTACATTGTATAGAATATGGTGTATAGAGGTACAAAGTATAGAATATGGTGTATAGTGGTACATTGTATAGAATATGGTGTATAGAGGTACATAGTATAGAATGTGGTGTAGAGCTGTATTGTGCTAAATAGTATAGAATATGTTGTATAGTGATACATAGTATAGATTGTGGTGTAAAGCTGTATAATGGTACATATTATAGAATATGGTGTATAGTGGTGCATAGTATAGAATATTGTGTATAGATGTACATAGTATAGAATATGGTGTACAGTGGTACATAGTATAGAATGTGGTGTATAGTGGTACATAGTGGTACATAGTATAGAATGTGGTGTAGTGTTACATAGTGTAGAATTTGGTGTTAAGTGGTATATGGTGTAGAGCTGTATAGTGGTACATAGTATAGAATGTGGTGTCCAGTATTACATAGTATAGAATACGGTGTAGAGATGTATAGTGGTACATAGTATAGAATGTGGTGTAGAGCTGTATAGTGGTACATAGTATAGAATATGGTGTAGTGTTGTATAGTGGTACATAGTATAGAATATGGTGTAGAGCTGTATTGTGGTACATAGTATAGATTACGGTGTATAGTGGTACATAGTATAGAATATTGTGTATAGAGGTACATAGTATAGAATATGGTGTATAGTGGTACATAGTATGGAAAACGGTGTATAGTGGTACATAGTATAGAATATGGTGTAGAGCTGTATAGTGATAAATAGTATAGAATATGTTGTATAGTGGTACATAGTATAGATTGTGGTGTAAAGCTGTATAATGGTACATAGTATAGAATGTGGTGTATAGTGGTATATAGTATAGAATATGGTGTATAGTGGTACAAAGTATAGAATATGGTGTGTAGTGGTAGAAAGTATAGAATGTGGTGTAGAGCTGTATAGTGGTACATAGTATCGATTGTGGTGTAGAGCTGTATAGTGGTACATAATATAGACAATGGTGTATAGAGGTACATAGTATAGAATATGGTGTATAGTGGTACATAGTATAGAATGTGGTGTATAGTGGTACATAGTATAGAATATAGTGTATAGAGGCACATAGTATAGAATATGGTGTATAGTGGTACATAGTATATAATGTGGTGTATAGTGGTACATAGTATATTATATAGTGTATAGAGGTACATAGTATAGAATATGGTGTATAGAGGTACATCATCTAGAATATGGTGTATAGTATTACATAGTATAGAATATGGTGTATAGTGGTACATAGTATAGAATGTGGTGTAGAGCTGTATAGTGGTACATAGTATAGAATGTGGTGTATAGTGCTAAATACTATAGAATATTGTGTATAGAGGTACTTAGTATAGAATGTGGTCTATAGTAGTATATAGTATAGAATATGGTGTAGAGCTGTATAGTTGTACATAGTATAGAATGTGGTATAGAGCTGTATAGTGGTACATAACACAGAATATAGTGCAGAGGTTTATAGTGGTACATAGTATAAAATATGGTGTATAGTGGTAAGTAGTATAGAATATGGTGTAGAGCTGTATAGTGGTTCATAGTATAGAATATGGAGTATAGTGGTATATACATAGTACAGAATATGGGGTAAAGCTGTATAGTTGTATATCGTATAGAATATGGTGTATAGTGTTACATTGTATAGAATATGGTTAATAGTGGTATATAGTATAGAATATGGTGTATAGATGTAAATAGTATAGATTATGGTGTATAGTGGTAGATAGTATAGAATGTGGTGAAGAGCTGTATAATGGTACATAGTATAGGATGTGGTGTATAGTAGTACATAGTCTAGAATGTGGTGTATAGTGGTATATAGTATAGAATGTGGTGTAGAGCTGTATAATGGTACATCGTATAGAATATGGTGTATAGTGGTACATAGTATAGAATATGGTGTCTAGAGGTACATAGTATAGAATATGGGGTATAGTGGTATATAGTATAGAATGTGGTGTATAGTGGTACATAGTGGTACATAGTATAGAATGTGGTGTAGTGGTACATAGTATAGAATGTGGTGTATAGTAGTACATCGTATAGAATACGGTATAGAGCTGTACAGTGGTACATAGTATAGAATGTGGTGTAGAGCTGTATTGTGGTACATAGTATAGAATATGGTGTGTAGAGGTACACAGTAAAGAATGTGTTGTAGAGCTGTATAGTGGTACATAGTATAGAATATGGTGTATAGTGGTACATAGTATAGAATATGGTGTAGAGCTGTATAGTGGTACATAGTATAGAATATGGTGTAGTGTTGTATAGTGGGACATAGTATAGAAAATGGTGTAGAGCTGTATAGTGGTAAATAGTATAGAATATGGTGTATAGTGGTACATAGTATAGAATATGGTGTAGAGCTGTATAATGGTACATAGTATTGAATTTGGTATAGAACTGTATAGTAGTACATAGTATAGAATATGGTGTGGAGCTGTATAGTGGTACATAGTATAGAATGTGGTGTAGAGCTGTATAGTGGTACATAGTATAAAATTTGGTGTATAGTGGTACATATTATAGAATATGGTGTATAGTAGTACATAGTATAGAATATGGTGTAGAGCTGTATAGTGGTACATAGTATAGAATATGGTGTAGCGTTGTATAGTGGTACATAGTATAGAATATAGTGTAGAGCTGTATTGTGGTACATAGTATAGAATATGGTGTATAGTGGTACATAGTATAGAATATGGTGTATAGAGGTAAATAGTATAGAAAATGGTGGATAGTGGTACATAGTATGGAATACGGTGTAGAGTGGTACAAAGTATAGAATATGGTGTATTGTGGTACATTGTATAGAATATGGTACATAGAGGTACAAAGTATAGAATATGGTGTATAGTGGTACATAGTATAGAATGTGGTGTATAGTGGTACATAGTATAGAATTTGGTGTAGAGCTGTATAGTGGTACATAGTATAGAATATGGTGTATAGAGGTACATATTATAGAATGTGGTGTAGAGCTGTATAGTGGTAAATAGTATAGAATATGTTGTATAGTGTTATATAGTATAGATTGTGGTGTAAAGCTGTATAATGGTACATAGTATAGAATGTGGTGTATAGTGGTACATAGTATAGAATGTGGTGTATAGTGGTACATAGTATAGAATATAGTGTATAGAGGTACATATTATAGAATGTGGTGTAGAGCTGTATAGTGGTAAATAGTATAGAATATGTTGTATAGTGGTACATAGTAAAGATTGTGGTGTAATGCTGTATAATTGTACATAGTATAGAATGTGGTGTATAGTGGTATATAGTATAGAATATGGTGTATAGTGGTACATAGTACAGAATGTGGTGTAGAGCTGTATAGTGGTAAATAGTATAGAATATGTTGTATAGTGGTACATAGTATAGATTGTGGTGTAAAGATGTATAATGGTACAAAGTATAGAATGTGGTGTATTGTGGTACATAGTATAGAATATGGTGTATAGTGAGTGGTACATAGTAAAGAATGTGGTGTATAGTGGTACATAGTATATAATATGGTGTATAGAGGTACATAGTATAGAATATGGTGTATAGAGGTACATAGTCTAGAATATGGTGTATAGTATTACATAGTCTAGAATATGGTGTATAGTGGTACATAGAATATGATGTATTGCAGTACATAGTATAGAATGTGGTGTAGAGCTGAATAGTGGCACATAGTACAGAATATGTTGTATTGTGGAACATAGTATAGAATGTGGTGTAGAGATGTATAGTGGTACATAGTATAGAATGTGGTGTATAGTGCAACATACTATAGAATATGGTATAGAGAGGTACTTAGTATAGAATGTGGTCTATAGTAGTATATAGTATAGAATATGGTGTAGAGCTGTACAGTTGTACATAGCATAGAATATAGTGTAGAGGTTTATAGTGGCACATAGTATAGAATATATTGTATAGTGGTAAATAGTATAGAATATGGTGTAGAGCTGTATAGTGGTTCATAGTATAGAATATGGTGTATAGTGGTATATACATAGTACAGAATATGGGGTAGAGCTGTATAGTTGTATATCATATAGAATGTGGTGTATAGAGGTAAATAGTATAGATTATGGTGTATAGTGGTACATAGTATAGAATGTGGTGAAGAGCTGTATAATGGTACATAGTATAGGATGTGGTGTATAGTAGTACACAGTCTAGAATGTGGTGTAAAGTGGTATAAATTATAGAATGTGGTGTAGAGCTGCATAGTGGTACATCATATAGAATATGGTGTATAGTGGTATATAGTATAGAATATGGTGTATAGCGGTACATAGTTTAGAATATGGGGTATAGTGGTACATAGTATAGAATGTGGTGTATAGTGGTGAATGGTGTAGAGCTGTATAGTGGTACATAGTATAGAATGTGGTCTAGAGCTGTATAGTGGTACATAGTATTGAATATGGAGTATAGAGGTACATAGTATAGAATGTGTTGTAGAGCTGTATTGTGGTACATAGTATAGAATATGGTGTATAGTGGTACATAGTATAGAATATGGTGTATTTAGGTACATAGTATAGAATATGGTGTATAGTGGTACACAGTATGGAATACGGTGTATAGTGGTACATAGTATAGAATATGGTGTATTGTGGAACATTGTATAGAATATGGTGTATAGAGGTACAAAGTATAGAATATGGTGTATAGTGGAACATAGTATAGAATGTGGTGTATAGTGGTACATAGTATAGAATTTGGTGTAGAGCTACATAGTGGTACATAGTATAGAATGTGGTGTAGAGCTGTATAGTGGTACATAGTATAGAATATGGTGTATAGAGGTACATAGTATAGAATGTGTTGTAGAGCTGTATAGTGGTACATAATATAGAATATAGTGTATAGTGGTACATAGTATAGAATATGGTGTATAGTGGTACATAGTATAGAATATGATGTAGAGCTGTATAGTGGTACATAGTATAGAATAGGGTGTAGTGTTGTATAGTGGTACATAGTATAGAATATGGTGTAGAGCTGGATTGTGGTACATAGTATAAAATATGGTGTATAGAGGTACATTGTATAGAATATGGTATATAGAGGTACATAGTATAGAATTTGGTGTAGAGCTGTATAGTGGTGCATAATATAGAGTATTGTGTATAGTGATACATAGCATAGAATATGGTGTAGAGCTGTATAGTTGTGCGGAGTATAGAATATGGTGTATAGTGCTACATAGTATAGAACATGGTGTATAGTGGTATATAGTATAGAATGTGGTGTAGAGCTGTATAGAGGTACATAGTATAGAATATGGTGTATAGTGGTATATAGTATAGAATATTGTGTATAGAGGTACATAGCATAGAATATGGTGTACAGTGGTATATAGTATAGAATGTGGTGTATTGTGGTATATGGTGTGGAGCTGTATAGTGGTACATAGCATAGAATGTGGTGTACAGTATTACATAGTACAGAATATGGTGTAGAGCTGTATAGTGGTACATAGTATAGAATGTGGTGTAGAGCTGTATAGTGGTACATAGTATAGAATATGGTGTATAGTGGTACATAGTATAGAATATGGTTTATAGAAGTACATAGTATAGAATATGTTGTAGAGCTGTATAGTGGTACATAGTATAGAATATGGTGTAGAGCTGTATAGTGGTACATAGTATAGAATATGGTGTAAAGAGGTACATAGTATAGAATATGGTGTATAGTGGTACATAGTATGGAATACGGTGTATAGTGGTACATAGTATAGAATATGGTGTATTGTGGTACATTGTATAGAATATGGTGTATAGAGGTACAAAGTATAGAATATGGTGTATAGTGGTACATAGTATAGAATATGGTGTATAGAGGTACATAGTATAGAATGTGGTGTAGAGCTGTATTGTGCTAAATAGTATAGAATATGTTGTATAGTGATACATAGTATAGATTGTGGTGTAAAGCTGTATAATGGTACATATTATAGAATATGGTGTATAGTGGTGCATAGTATAGAATATTGTGTATAGATGTACATAGTATAGAATATGGTGTATAGTGGTACATAGTGGTACATAGTATAGAATGTGGTGTATAGTGGTACATAGTGGTACATAGTATAGAATGTGGTGTAGTGTTACATAGTGTAGAATTTGGTGTTAAGTGGTATATGGTGTAGAGCTGTATAGTGGTACATAGTATAGAATGTGGTGTACAGTATTACATAGTATAGAATACGGTGTAGAGATGTATAGTGGTACATAGTATAGAATGTGGTGTAGAGCTGTATAGTGGTACATAGTATAGAATATGGTGTAGTGTTGTATAGTGGTACATAGTATAGAATATGGTGTAGAGCTGTATTGTGGTACATAGTATAGATTACGGTGTATAGTGGTACATAGTATAGAATATTGTGTATAGAGGTACATAGTATAGAATATGGTGTATAGTGGTACATAGTATGGAAAACGGTGTATAGTGGTACATAGTATAGAATATGGTGTAGAGCTGTATAGTGATAAATAGTATAGAATATGTTGTATAGTGGTACATAGTATAGATTGTGGTGTAAAGCTGTATAATGGTACATAGTATAGAATGTGGTGTATAGTGGTATATAGTATAGAATATGGTGTATAGTGGTACAAAGTATAGAATATGGTGTGTAGTGGTAGAAAGTATAGAATGTGGTGTAGAGCTGTATAGTGGTACATAGTATCGATTGTGGTGTAGAGCTGTATAGTGGTACATAATATAGACAATGGTGTATAGAGGTACATAGTATAGAATATGGTGTATAGTGGTACATAGTATAGAATGTGGTGTATAGTGGTACATAGTATAGAATATAGTGTATAGAGGCACATAGTATAGAATATGGTGTATAGTGGTACATAGTATATAATGTGGTGTATAGTGGTACATAGTATATTATATGGTATATAGAGGTACATAGTATAGAATATGGTGTATAGAGGTACATCGTCTAGAATATGGTGTATAGTATTACATAGTATAGAATATGGTGTATAGTGGTACATAGTATAGAATGTGGTGTAGAGCTGTATAGTGGTACATAGTATAGAATGTGGTGTATAGTGCTAAATACTATAGAATATTGTGTATAGAGGTACTTAGTATAGAATGTGGTCTATAGTAGTATATAGTATAGAATATGGTGTAGAGCTGTATAGTTGTACATAGTATAGAATGTGGTATAGAGCTGTATAGTGGTACATAACACAGAATATAGTGCAGAGGTTTATAGTGGTACATAGTATAAAATATGGTGTATAGTGGTAAATAGTATAGAATATGGTGTAGAGCTGTATAGTGGTTCATAGTATAGAATATGGAGTATAGTGGTATATACATAGTACAGAATATGGGGTAAAGCTGTATAGTTGTATATCGTATAGAATATGGTGTATAGTGGTACATTGTATAGAATATGGTTAATAGTGGTATATAGTATAGAATATGGTGTATAGATGTAAATAGTATAGATTATGGTGTATAGTGGTAGATCGTATAGAATGTGGTGAAGAGCTGTATAATGGTACATAGTATAGGATGTGGTGTATAGTAGTACATAGTCTAGAATGTGGTGTATAGTGGTATATAGTATAGAATGTGGTGTAGAGCTGTATAATGGTACATCGTATAGAATATGGTGTATAGTGGTACATAGTATAGAATATGGTGTCTAGAGGTACATAGTATAGAATATGGGGTATAGTGGTATATAGTATAGAATGTGGTGTATAGTGGTACATAGTGGTACATAGTATAGAATGTGGTGTAGTGGTACATAGTATAGAATGTGGTGCATAGTGTTGAATGGTGTAAATCTGTATAGTGGTACATAGTATAGAATGTGGTGTATAGTAGTACATCGTATAGAATACGGTATAGAGCTGTACAGTGGTACATAGTATAGAATGTGGTGTAGAGCTGTATAGTGGTACATAGTATTGAATATGGTGTATAGAGGTACATAGTATAGAATGTGTTGTAGAGCTGTATAGTGGTACATAGTATAGAATATGGTGTATAGTGGTACATAGTATAGAATATGGTGTAGAGTTGTATTGTTGTACATAGTATAGAATACGGTGTATAGTGGTACATAGTATAGAATATGGTGTATAGAGGTACATAGTATAGAATATGGTGTATAGTGGTACATAGTATGGAATACGGTGTATAGTGGTACATTGTATAGAATAAGGTGTATTGTGGTACATTGTATAGAATATGGTGTATAGAGGTACATAGTATAGAATATGGTGTAAAGTGGTACATATTATATAATGTGGTGTATAGTGGTACATAGTATAGAATTTGGCGTAGAGCTGTATAGTGGTACATAGTATAGAATGTGGTGTAGAGCTGTATAGTGGTACATAGTACAGAATATGGTGTATAGCAGTACATAGTATAGAATGTGTTGTAGAGCTTTACAGTGGTACATAGTATAGAATAAGGTGTATAGTGGTACATAGTATTGAATATGGTGTAGTGTTGTATAGTGGTACATAGTATAGAATATGGTGTAGAGCTGTATTGTGGTACATAGTATAGAATACGGTGTATAGTGGTACATAGTATAGAATATTGTGTATAGAGGTACATAGTATAGAATATGGTGTATAGTGGTACATAGTATGGAAAACGGTGTATAGTGGTACATAGTATAGAATATGGTGTATAGTGGTACATAGTATATAATGTGGTGTATAGTGGTACATAGTATATTATATGGTGTATAGAGGTACATAGTATAGAATATGGTGTATAGAGGTACATCGTCTAGAATATGGTGTATAGTATTACATAGTATAGAATATGGTGTATAGTGGTACATAGTATAGAATGTGGTGTAGAGCTGTATAGTGGTACATTGTATAGAATGTGGTGTATAGTGCTAAATACTATAGAATATTGTGTATAGAGGTACTTAGTATAGAATGTGGTCTATAGTAGTATATAGTATAGAATATGGTGTAGAGCTGTATAGTTGTACATAGTATAGAATGTGGTATAGAGCTGTATAGTGGTACATAACACAGAATATAGTGCAGAGGTTTATAGTGGTACATAGTATAAAACATGGTGTATAGTGGTAAATAGTATAGAATATGGTGTAGAGCTGTATAGTGGTTCATAGTATAGAATATGGAGTATAGTGGTATATACATAGTACAGAATATGGGGTAAAGCTGTATAGTTGTATATCGTATAGAATATGGTGTATAGTGGTACATTGTATAGAATATGGTTAATAGTGGTATATAGTATAGAATATGGTGTATAGATGTAAATAGTATAGATTATGGTGTATAGTGGTAGATAGTATAGAATGTGGTGAAGAGCTGTATAATGGTACATAGTATAGGATGTGGTGTATAGTAGTACATAGTCTAGAATGTGGTGTATAGTGGTATATAGTATAGAATGTGGTGTAGAGCTGTATAATGGTACATCGTATAGAATATGGTGTATAGTGGTACATAGTATAGAATATGGTGTCTAGAGGTACATAGTATAGAATATGGGGTATAGTGGTATATAGTATAGAATGTGGTGTATAGTGGTACATAGTGGTACATAGTATAGAATGTGGTGTAGTGGTACATAGTATAGAATGTGATGTATAGTGTTGAATGGTGTAAAGCTGTATAGTGGTACATAGTATAGAATGTGGTGTATAGTAGTACATCGTATAGAATACGGTATAGAGCTGTACAGTGGTACATAGTATAGAATGTGGTGTAGAGCTGTATAGTGGTACATAGTATTGAATATGGTGTATAGAGGTACATAGTATAGAATGTGTTGTAGAGCTGTATAGTGGTACATAGTATAGAATATGGTGTATAGTGGTACATAGTATAGAATATGGTGTAGAGTTGTATTGTTGTACATAGTATAGAATACGGTGTATAGTGGTACATAGTATAGAATATGGTGTATAGAGGTACATAGTATAGAATATGGTGTATAGTGGTACATAGTATGGAATACGGTGTATAGTGGTACATTGTATAGAATAAGGTGTATTGTGGTAGATTGTATAGAATATGGTGTATAGAGGTACATAGTATAGAATATGGTGTAAAGTGGTACATATTATATAATGTGGTGTATAGTGGTACATAGTATAGAATTTGGCGTAGAGCTGTATAGTGGTACATAGTATAGAATGTGGTGTAGAGCTGTATAGTGGTACATAGTACAGAATATGGTGTATAGCAGTACATAGTATAGAATGTGTTGTAGAGCTTTACAGTGGTACATAGTATAGAATAAGGTGTATAGTGGTACATAGTATTGAATATGGTGTAGTGTTGTATAGTGGTACATAGTATAGAATATGGTGCAGAGCTGTATTGTGGTACATAGTATAGAATACGGTGTATAGTGGTACATAGTATAGAATATTGTGTATAGAGGTACATAGTATAGAATATGGTGTATAGTGGTACATAGTATGGAAAACGGTGTATAGTGGTACATAGTATAGAATATGGTGTAGAGCTGTATAGTGATAAATAGTATAGAATATGTTGTATAGTGGTACATAGTATAGATTGTGGTGTAAAGCTGTATAATGGTACATAGTATAGAATGTGGTGTATAGTGGTATATAGTATAGAATATGGTGTATAGTGGTACAAAGTATAGAATATGGTGTGTAGTGGTAGAAAGTATACAATGTGGTGTAGAGCTGTATAGTGGTACATAGTATCGATTGTGGTGTAGAGCTGTATAGTGGTACATAATATAGACAATGGTGTATAGAGGTACATAGTATAGAATATGGTGTATAGTGGTACATAGTATAGAATGTGGTGTATAGTGGTACATAGTATAGAATATAGTGTATAGAGGCACATAGTATAGAATATGGTGTATAGTGGTACATAGTATATAATGTGGTGTATAGTGGTACATAGTATATTATATGGTGTATAGAGGTACATAGTATAGAATATGGTGTATAGAGGTACATCGTCTAGAATATGGTGTATAGTATTACATAGTATAGAATATGGTGTATAGTGGTACATAGTATAGAATGTGGTGTAGAGCTGTATAGTGGTACATAGTATAGAATGTGGTGTATAGTGCTAAATACTATAGAATATTGTGTATAGAGGTACTTAGTATAGAATGTGGTCTATAGTAGTATACAGTATAGAAGATGGTGTAGAGCTGTATAGTTGTACATAGTATAGAATGTGGTATAGAGCTGTATAGTGGTACATAACACAGAATATAGTGCAGAGGTTTATAGTGGTACATAGTATAAAATATGGTGTATAGTGGTAAATAGTATAGAATATGGTGTAGAGCTGTATAGTGGTTCATAGTATAGAATATGGAGTATAGTGGTATATACATAGTACAGAATATGGGGTAAAGCTGTATAGTTGTATATCGTATAGAATATGGTGTATAGTGGTACATTGTATAGAATTTGGTTAATAGTGGTATATAGTATAGAATATGGTGTATAGATGTAAATAGTATAGATTATGGTGTATAGTGGTAGATAGTATAGAATGTGGTGAAGAGCTGTATAATGGTACATAGTATAGGATGTGGTGTATAGTAGTACATAGTCTAGAATGTGGTGTATAGTGTTATATAGTATAGAATGTGGTGTAGAGCTGTATAATGGTACATCGTATAGAATATGGTGTATAGTGGTACATAGTATAGAATATGGTGTCTAGAGGTACATAGTATAGAATATGGGGTATAGTGGTATATAGTATAGAATGTGGTGTATAGTGGTACATAGTATAGAATGTGGTGTAGTGGTACATAGTATAGAATGTGGTGTATAGTGTTGAATGGTGTAAAGCTGTATAGTGGTACATAGTATAAAATGTGGTGTATAGTAGTACATCGTATAGAATACGGTATAGAGCTGTACAGTGGTACATAGTATAGAATGTGGTGTAGAGCTGTATAGTGGTACATAGTATTGAATATGGTGTATAGAGGTACATAGTATAGAATGTGTTGTAGAGCTGTATAGTGGTACATAGTATAGAATATGGTGTATAGTGGTACATAGTATAGAATATGGTGTAGAGCTGTATTGTTGTACATAGTATAGAATATGGTGTATAGTGGTACATAGTATAGAATATGGTGTATAGAGGTACATAGTATAGAATATGGTGTATAGTGGTATATAGTATGGAATACGGTGTATAGTGGTACATTGTATAGAATAAGGTGTATTGTGGTACATTGTATAGAATATGGTGTATAGAGGTACATAGTATAGAATATGGTGTAAAGTGGTACATATTATATAATGTGGTGTATAGTGGTACATAGTATAGAATTTGGCGTAGAGCTGTATAGTGGTACATAGTATAGAATGTGGTGTAGAGCTGTATAGTGGTACATAGTACAGAATATGGTGTATAGCAGTACATAGTATAGAATGTGATGTAGAGCTTTATAGTGGTACATAGTATAGAATAAGGTGTATAGTGGTACATAGTATAGAATATGGTGTATAGTGATACATAGTATAGATTATGGTGTAGAGCTGTATAGTGGTACATAGTATAGAATATGGTGTAGTGTTGTATAGTGGTACATAGTATAGAATATGGTGTAGAGCTGTATTGTGGTACATATTATAGAATATACTGTATAGAGGTACATAGTATAGAATATGGTATATAGAGGTACATAGTATAGAATTTGGTGTAGAGCTGTATAGTGGTGCATAGTATAGAGTATTGTGTATAGTGATACATAGCATAGAATATGGTGTAGAGCTATATAGTGGTGAGGAGTGTAGAATATGGTGTATAGTGCTACATAGTTTAGAATATGGTGTATAGTGGTATATAGTACAGAATGTGGTGTAGAGCTGTATAGTGGTACATAGTATAGAATATGGTGTATAGATGTACATAGTATAGAATACGGTGTACAGTGGTACATAGTATAGAATGTGGTGTATAGTTGTACATAGGTATATAGTATAGAATGTGGTGTAGTGGTACATAGTATAGAATGTGGTGTATAGTGGTATATGGTGTAGAGCTGTATAGTAGTATATAGTATAGAATGTGGTGTATAGTAGTACATAGTATAGAATACGGTGTAGAGCTGTATAGTGGTACATAGTATAGAATGTGGTGTAGTGTTGTATAGTGGTACATAGTATAGAAAATAGTGTAGAGCTGTATTGTGGTACATAGTATAGAATATGGTGTATTGTGGTACATAGTATAGAATATGGTTTATAGTGGTACATAGTATAGAATATGGTGTATAGATGTACATAGTATAGAATATGGTGTATAGCGTTACATAGTATAGAATGTGGTGTATAGTGGTACATAGTATAGAATTTGGTGTAGAGCTGTATAGTGGTACATAGTATAAAATAACGTGTATAGAGGAACATAGCATAGAATTTGGTATAGAGCTGAATAGTGTTACATAGTATAGAATGTGGTGTATAGTGGTACATAGTATAGAAAGTGGTATAAAGCTGTATAATAGTACATAGTATAGAATATAGTGTATAGAGGCACATAGTATAGAATATGGTGTATAGTGGTACATAGTATATTATATGGTGTATAGAGGTACATAGTATAGAATATGGTGTATAGAGGTACATCGTCTAGAATATGGTGTATAGTATTACATAGTATGGAATATGGTGTATAGTGGTACATAGTATAGAATGTGGTGTAGAGCGGTATAGTGGTACATTGTATAGAATGTGGTGTATAGTGCTAAATACTATAGAATATTGTGTATAGAGGTACTTAGTATAGAATGTGGTCTATAGTAGTATATAGTATAGAATATGGTGTAGAGCTGTATAGTTGTACATAGTATAGAATGTGGTATAGAGCTGTATAGTGGTACATAACACAGAATATAGTGTAGAGGTTTATAGTGGTACATAGTATAGAATATGGTGTATAGTGGTAAATAGTATAGAATATGGTGTAGAGCTGTATAGTGGTTCATAGTATAGAATATGGTGTATAGTGGTATATACATAGTACAGAATATGGGGTAGAGCTGTATTGTGGTACATAGTATAGAATATGGTGTATAGTGGTACATAGTATAGAATATGGCGTATAGAGGTACATATTATAGAAAATATTGTATAGTGGTACATAATATGGAATACGGTGTATAGTGGTACATAGTATAGAATATGGTGTAATGTGGTACATTGTATAGAATATTGTATATAGAGGTACAAAGTATAGAATATGGTATATAGTGGTACATAGTATAGAATATGGTGTATAGTGGTACAGAGTAAAAAAAATGGGGTAGAGCTGTATAGTTGTATATAGTATAGAATATGGTGAATAGTGGTGCATTGTAAAGAATATGGTGTATAGAGGAACATAGAATAGAATGTGGTGTATAGTGGTTCATAGTATAGAATACTGTGTACAGTGGTACATAGAATAGAATGTGGTGTATAGTGGTACATAGTGGTACATAGTATAGAATGTGGTGTAGTGGTACATAGTATAGAATGTGGTGTATAGTGGTATATGGTGTAGAGCTGTATAGTGGTACATAGTATAGAATGTGGTGTATAGTAGTACATAGTAGAGAATGCGGTGTAGAGCTGTATAGTGGTACATAGTATAGAATGTGGTGTAGTGTTGTATAGTGGTACATAGTATAGAAAATAGTGTAGAGCTGTATTGTGGTACATAGTATAGAATATGGTGTATAGTGGTACATAGTATAGAATATGGTGTATAGTAGTACATAGTATAGAATATGGTGTAGAGCTGTATAGTGGTACATAGTATCGAATATGGTGTAGTGTTGTATAGTGGTACATAGTATAGAATATAGTGTAGAGCAGTATTGTGGTACATAGTATAGAATATGGTGTATAGTGGTACATAGTATAGAATATGGTGTATAGAGGTACATAGTATAGAAAATAGTGTATAGTGGTACATAGTATGGAATTCGGTGTATAGTGGTACATAGTATAGAATATGGTGTAATGTGGTACATTGTATAGAATATTGTATATAGAGGTACAAAGTATAGAATATGGTATATAGTGGTACATAGTATAGAATATGGTGTATAGTGGTACAGAGTAAAGAAAATGGGGTAGAGCTGTATAGTTGTATATAGTATAGAATATGGTGTATAGTGGTACATAGTATAGAATATGGTGTATAGAGGTACATAGTTTAGAATATGGTGTATAGCGTTACATTGTATAGAATGTGGTGTATAGTGGTATATAGTATAGAATATGGTGTATAGTGGTACATAGTATTGAATATGGTGTATAGTGGTACAAAGTAAAGAATATGGTGTAGAACTGTATAGTGGTACATAGTTTAGAATATTGTGTAGAGCTGTTTTGTGGTACATAGTAGAGAATATGGTGTATAGTGGTACATAATATAGAATATGGTGTATAGAGGCACATAGTACAGAATATGGTGTGTATTGGTGAATAGTATATAAAATAGTGTATAATGGTACATAGTGGTACATAGTATAGAATGTGGTGTATAGTGGTATATGATGTAGAGCTGTATAGTAGTATATAGTATAGAATGTGGTGTATAGTAGTACATAGTATAGAATACGGTGTAGAGCTGTATAGTGGTACATAGTATAGAATGTCGTGTAGAGCTGTACAGTGGTACATAGTATAGAATATGGTGTGTAGTGGTACATAGTATAGATTGTGGTGAATTGCTGTATAGTGGTACATAGTTTAGAATATGGTGTAAAGTGGTACATAGTATAGAATATGGTGTATAATGGTACATGGTATAGAATATGGTGTAGAACTGTATAGTGATACATAGTATAGAAAATGGTGTAGTGCTGTACAGTGGTACATAGTATAGAATATGGTGTAGAGCTGTATTGTGGTACATAGTATAGAATATGGTGTATAGTGGTACATAGTATAGAATATGGTGTATAGTTGTACATAGTATAGAATATGGTGTATTGTGGTACATAGTATAGAATATGGTTTATAGTGGTACATAGTATAGAATATGGTGTATAGAGGTACATAGTATAGAATATGGTGTATAGCATTACATAGTATAGAATGTGGTGTATAGTAGTACATAGTATAGAATTTGGTGTAGAGCTGTATAGTGGTACATAGTATAAAATAATGTGTATAGAGGAACATAGCATAGAATTTGGTATAGAGCTGAATAGTGGTACATAGTATAGAATGTGGTGTATAGTGGTACATAGTATAGAAAGTGGTATAAAGCTGTATAATAGTACATAGTATAGAATATAGTGTATAGAGGCACATAGTATAGAATATGGTGTATAGTGGTACATAGTATATTATATGGTGTATAGAGGTACATAGTATAGAATATGGTGTATAGAGGTACATCGTCTAGAATATGGTGTATAGTATTACATAGTATGGAATATGGTGTATAGTGGTACATAGTATAGAATGTGGTGTAGAGCGGTATAGTGGTACATAGTATAGAATGTGGTGTATAGTGCTAAATACTATAGAATATTGTGTATAGAGGTACTTAGTATAGAATGTGGTCTATAGTAGTATATAGTATAGAATATGGTGTAGAGCTGTATAGTTGTACATAGTATAGAATGTGGTATAGAGCTGTATAGTGGTACATAACACAGAATATAGTGTAGAGGTTTATAGTGGTACATAGTATAGAATATGGTGTATAGTGGTAAATAGTATAGAATATGGTGTAGAGCTGTATAGTGGTTCATAGTATAGAATATGGTGTATAGTGGTATATACATAGTACAGAATTTGGGGTAGAGCTGTATTGTGGTACATAGTATAGAATATGGTGTATAGTGGTACATAGTATAGAATATGGCGTATAGAGGTACATAGTATAGAAAATATTGTATAGTGGTACTTAGTAAGGAATACGGTGTATAGTGGTACATAGTATAGAATATGGTGTAATGTGGTACATTGTATAGAATATTGTATATAGAGGTACAAAGTATAGAATATGGTATATAGTGGTACATAGTATAGAATATGGTGTATAGTGGTACAGAGTAAAAAAAATGGGGTAGAGCTGTATAGTTGTATATAGTATAGAATATGGTGAATAGTTGTGCATTGTATAGAATATGGTGTATAGAGGTACATAGCATAGAATGTGGTGTATAGTGGTTCATAGTATAGAATACTGTGTACAGTGGTACATAGTATAGAATGTGGTGTATAGTGGTACATAGTGGTACATAGTATAGAATGTGGTGTAGTGGTACATAGTATAGAATGTGGTGTGTAGTGGTATATGGTGTAGAGCTGTATAGTGGTACATAGTATAGAATGTGGTGTATAGTAGTACATAGTAGAGAATGCGGTGTAGAGCTGTATAGTGGTACATAGTATAGAATGTGGTGTAGTGCTGTATAGTGGTACATAGTATAGAAAATAGTGTAGAGCTGTATTGTGGTACATAGTATAGAATATGGTGTATAGTAGTACATAGTATAGAATATGGTGTAGAGCTGTATAGTGGTACATAGTATAGAATATGGTGTAGTGTTGTATAGTGGTACATAGTATAGAATATAGTGTAGAGCAGTATTGTGGTACATAGTATAGAATATGGTGTATAGTGGTACATAGTATAGAATATGGTGTATAGAGGTACATAGTATAGAAAATAGTGTATAGTGGTACATAGTATGGAATACGGTGTATAGTGGTACATAGTATAGAATATGGTGTAATGTGGTACATTGTATAGAATATTGTATATAGAGGTACAAAGTATAGAATATGGTATATAGTGGTACATAGTATAGAATATGGTGTATAGTGGTACAGAGTAAAGAAAATGGGGTAGAGCTGTATAGTTGTATATAGTATAGAATATGGTGTATAGTGGTACATTGTATATAATATGGTGTATAGAGGTACATAGTATAGAATGTGGTGTATAGTGGTACATAGTATAGAATATGGTTTAAAGTGGTACATAGTATTGAATATGGTGTATAGTGGTACATAGTAAAGAATATGGTGTAGAGCTGTATAGTGGTACATAGTACAGAAAATGGTGTAGAGCAGTATAGTGGTACATAGTTTAGAATATTGTGTAGAGCTGTTTTGTGGTACATAGTAGAGAAAATAGTGTAGAGCTGTATTGTGGTACATAGTATAGAATATGGTGTATAGTGGTACATAGTATAGAATATGGTGTATAGTAGTACATAGTATAGAATATGGTGTAGAGCTGTATAGTGGTACATAGTATCGAATATGGTGTAGTGTTGTATAGTGGTACATAGTATAGAATATAGTGTAGAGCAGTATTGTGGTACATAGTATAGAATATGGTGTATAGTGGTACATAGTATAGAATATGGTGTATAGAGGTACATAGTATAGAAAATAGTGTATAGTGGTACATAGTATGGAATTCGGTGTATAGTGGTACATAGTATAGAATATGGTGTAATGTGGTACATTGTATAGAATATTGTATATAGAGGTACAAAGTATAGAATATGGTATATAGTGGTACATAGTATAGAATATGGTGTATAGTGGTAAAGAGTAAAGAAAATGGGGTAGAGCTGTATAGTTGTATATAGTATAGAATATGCTGTATAGTGGTACATAGTATAGAATATGGTGTATAGAGGTACATAGTATAGAATATGGTGTATAGCGTTACATAGTATAGAATGTGGTGTATAGTGGTATATAGTATAGAATATGGTGTAAAGTGGTACATAGTATTGAATATGGTGTATAGTGGTACAAAGTAAAGAATATGGTGTAGAACTGTATAGTGGTACATAGTTTAGAATATTGTGTAGAGCTGTTTTGTGGTACATAGTAGAGAATATGGTGTATAGTGGTACATAATATAGAATATGGTGTATAGAGGCACATAGTACAGAAATTGGTGTGTATTGGTGAATAGTATATAAAATAGTGTATAATGGTACATAGTGGTACATAGTATAGAATGTGGTGTATACTGGTAAATGATGTAGTGCTGTATAGTGGTACATAGTATAGAATGTGGTGTATAGTAGTACATAGTATAGAATATGGTGTAGAGCTGCATAGTGGTACATAGTATAGAATGTCGTGTAGAGCTGTACAGTGGTACATAGTATAGAATATGGTGTGTAGTGGTACATAGTATAGATTGTGGTGAATTGCTGTATAGTGGTACATAGTTTAGAATATGGTGTAAAGTGGTACATAGTATAGAATATGGTGTATAATGGTACATGGTATAGAATATGGTGTAGAACTGTATAGTGATACATAGTATAGAAAATGGTGTAGTGCTGTACAGTGGTACATAGTATAGAATATGGTGTAGAGCTGTATTGTGGTACATAGTATAGAATATGGTGTATAGTGGTACATAGTATAGAATATGGTGTATAGTTGTACATAGTATAGAATATGGTGTATTGTGGTACATAGTATAGAATATGGTTTATAGTGGTACATAGTATAGAATATGGTGTATAGAGGTACATAGTATAGAATATGGTGTATAGCGTTACATAGTATAGAATGTGGTGTATAGTGGTACATAGTATAGAATTTGGTGTAGAGCTGTATAGTGGTACATAGTATAAAATAACGTGTATAGAGGAACATAGCATAGAATTTGGTATAGAGCTGAATAGTGGTACATAGTATAGAATGTGGTGTATAGTGGTACATAGTATAGAAAGTGGTATAAAGCTGTATAATAGTACATAGTATAGAATATAGTGTATAGAGGCACATAGTATAGAATATGGTGTATAGTGGTACATAGTATATTATATGGTGTATAGAGGTACATAGTATAGAATATGGTGTATAGAGGTACATCGTCTAGAATATGGTGTATAGTATTACATAGTATGGAATATGGTGTATAGTGGTACATAGTATAGAATGTGGTGTAGAGCGGTATAGTGGTACATAGTATAGAATGTGGTGTATAGTGCTAAATACTATAGAATATTGTGTATAGAGGTACTTAGTATAGAATGTGGTCTATAGTAGTATATAGTATAGAATATGGTGTAGAGCTGTATAGTTGTACATAGTATAGAATGTGGTATAGAGCTGTATAGTGGTACATAACACAGAATATAGTGTAGAGGTTTATAGTGGTACATAGTATAGAATATGGTGTATAGTGGTAAATAGTATAGAATATGGTGTAGAGCTGTATAGTGGTTCATAGTATAGAATATGGTGTATAGTGGTATATACATAGTACAGAATATGGGGTAGAGCTGTATTGTGGTACATAGTATAGAATATGGTGTATAGTGGTACATAGTATAGAATATGGCGTATAGAGGTACATAGTATAGAAAATATTGTATAGTGGTACATAGTATGGAATACGGTGTATAGTGGTACATAGTATAGAATATGGTGTAATGTGGTACATTGTATAGAATATTGTATATAGAGGTACAAAGTATAGAATATGGTATATAGTGGTACATAGTATAGAATATGGTGTATAGTGGTACAGAGTAAAAAAAATGGGGTAGAGCTGTATAGTTGTATATAGTATAGAATATGGTGAATAGTGGTGCATTGTATAGAATATGGTGTATAGAGGTACATAGCATAGAATGTGGTGTATAGTGGTTCATAGTATAGAATACTGTGTACAGTGGTACATAGTATAGAATGTGGTGTATAGTGGTACATAGTGGTACATAGTATAGAATGTGGTGTAGTGGTACATAGTATAGAATGTGGTGTATAGTGGTATATGGTGTAGAGCTGTATAGGTATAGAATATGGTGTAGTGTTGTATAGTGGTACATAGTATAGAATGTGGTGTATAGTGGTACAAATTATAGAATGTGGTGTAGTGCTGTATAGTGGTACATAGTATAGAATGTGGTGTATAGTGTTACATAGTATAGAATATCATGTATTGTGGTACTAAGTTTAGAAAGTGGTGTATAGAAGTATATAGTATAGAATATGGTGTAGAGCTGTATAGTGGTACATAGTATAGAATATGGTGTAGAGGTGTATAGTGGTACATAGAATAGAATATGGTGTATAGTGGTATACAGTATAGAATGTGGTGTAGAGCTGTATAGTGGTACATAGTGTAGAGTGTGGTATAGAGCTGTATAGTGGTACATAGTATAGAATATGGTGTAGAGGTGTATAGAGGCACATAGTATAGAATATGGTGTATAGTGATACATAGTATAGAATGTGGTGTATAGTGGTACATAGTATGTAATATGGTGTATAGAGGTACATAGTATAGAATATGGTGTATAGTGCTAAATACTATAGAATATTGTGTATAGAGGTACTTAGTATAGAATGTGGTCTATAGTAGTATATAGTATAGAATATGGTGTAGAGCTGTATAGTTGTACATAGTATAGAATGTGGTATAGAGCTGTATAGTGGCACATAACACAGAATATAGTGTAGAGGTTTATAGTGGTACATAGTATAGAATATGGTGTATAGTGGTAAATAGTATAGAATATGGTGTAGAGCTGTATAGTGGTTCATAGTATAGAATATGGTGTATAGTGGTATATACATAGTACAGAATATGGGGTAGAGCTGTATTGTGGTACATAGTATAGAATATGGTGTATAGTGGTACATAGTATAGAATATGGCGTATAGAGGTACATAGTATAGAAAATATTGTATAGTGGTACATAGTATGGAATACGGTGTATAGTGGTACATAGTATAGAATATGGTGTAATGTGGTACATTGTATAGAATATTGTATATAGAGGTACATATTATAGAATATGGTGTGTAGTGGTACATAGTATAGATTGTGGTGAATTGCTGTATAGTGGTACATAGTTTAGAATATGGTGTAAAGTGGTACATAGTATAGAATATGGTGTATAATGGTACATGGTATAGAATATGGTGTAGAACTGTATAGTGATACATAGTATAGAAAATGGTGTAGTGCTGTACAGTGGTACATAGTATAGAATATGGTGTAGAGCTGTATTGTGGTACATAGTATAGAATATGGTGTATAGTGGTACATAGTATAGAATATGGTGTATAGTTGTACATAGTATAGAATATGGTGTATTGTGGTACATAGTATAGAATATGGTTTATAGTGGTACATAGTATAGAATATGGTGTATAGAGGTACATAGTATAGAATATTGTGTATAGCGTTACATAGTATAGAATGTGGTGTATAGTGGTACATAGTATAGAATTTGGTGTAGAGCTGTATAGTGGTACATAGTATAAAATAACGTGTATAGAGGAACATAGCATAGAATTTGGTATAGAGCTGAATAGTGGTACATAGTATAGAATGTGGTGTATAGTGGTACATAGTATAGAAAGTGGTATAAAGCTGTATAATAGTACATAGTATAGAATATAGTGTATAGAGGCACATAGTATAGAATATGGTGTATAGTGGTACATAGTATATTATATGGTGTATAGAGGTACATAGTATAGAATATGGTGTATAGAGGTACATCGTCTAGAATATGGTGTATAGTATTACATAGTATGGAATATGGTGTATAGTGGTACATAGTATAGAATGTGGTGTAGAGCGGTATAGTGGTACATAGTATAGAATGTGGTGTATAGTGCTAAACACTATAGAATATTGTGTATAGAGGTACTTAGTATAGAATGTGGTCTATAGTAGTATATAGTATAGAATATGGTGTAGAGCTGTATAGTTGTACATAGTATAGAATGTGGTATAGAGCTGTATAGTGGTACATAACACAGAATATAGTGTAGAGGTTTATAGTGGTACATAGTATAGAATATGGTGTATAGTGGTAAATAGTATAGAATATGGTGTAGAGCTGTATAGTGGTTCATAGTATAGAATATGGTGTATAGTGGTATATACATAGTACAGAATATGGGGTAGAGCTGTATTGTGGTACATAGTATAGAATATGGTGTATAGTGGTACATAGTATAGAATATGGCGTATAGAGGTACATAGTATAGAAAATATTGTATAGTGGTACATAGTATGGAATACGGTGTATAGTGGTACATAGTATAGAATATGGTGTAATGTGGTACATTGTATAGAATATTGTATATAGAGGTACAAAGTATAGAATATGGTATATAGTGGTACATAGTATAGAATATGGTGTATAGTGGTACAGAGTAAAAAAAATGGGGTAGAGCTGTATAGTTGTATATAGTATAGAATATGGTGAATAGTGGTGCATTGTATAGAATATGGTGTATAGAGGTACATAGCATAGAATGTGGTGTATAGTGGTTCATAGTATAGAATACTGTGTACAGTGGTACATAGTATAGAATGTGGTGTATAGTGGTACATAGTGGTACATAGTATAGAATGTGGTGTAGTGGTACATAGTATAGAATGTGGTGTATAGTGGTATATGGTGTAGAGCTGTATAGGTATAGAATATGGTGTAGTGTTGTATAGTGGTACATAGTATAGAATGTGGTGTATAGTGGTACAAATTATAGAATGTGGTGTAGTGCTGTATAGTGGTACATAGCATAGAATGTGGTGTATAGTGTTACATAGTATAGAATATCATGTATTGTGGTACTAAGTTTAGAAAGTGGTGTATAGAAGTATATAGTATAGAATATGGTGTAGAGCTGTATAGTGGTACATAGTATAGAATATGGTGTAGAGGTGTATAGTGGTTCATAGAATAGAATATGGTGTATAGTGGTATACAGTATAGAATGTGGTGTAGAGCTGTATAGTGGTACATAGTGTAGAGTGTGGTATAGAGCTGTATAGTGGTACATAGTATAGAATATGGTGTAGAGGTGTATAGAGGCACATAGTATAGAATATGGTGTATAGTGATACATAGTATAGAATGTGGTGTATAGTGGTACATAGTATGTAATATGGTGTATAGAGGTACATAGTATAGAATATGGTGTATAGTGCTAAATACTATAGAATATTGTGTATAGAGGTACTTAGTATAGAATGTGGTCTATAGTAGTATATAGTATAGAATATGGTGTAGAGCTGTATAGTTGTACATAGTATAGAATGTGGTATAGAGCTGTATAGTGGTACATAACACAGAATATAGTGTAGAGGTTTATAGTGGTACATAGTATAGAATATGGTGTATAGTGGTAAATAGTATAGAATATGGTGTAGAGCTGTATAGTGGTTCATAGTATAGAATATGGTGTATAGTGGTATATACATAGTACAGAATATGGGGTAGAGCTGTATTGTGGTACATAGTATAGAATATGGTGTATAGTGGTACATAGTATAGAATATGGCGTATAGAGGTACATAGTATAGAAAATATTGTATAGTGGTACATAGTATGGAATACGGTGTATAGTGGTACATAGTATAGAATATGGTGTAATGTGGTACATTGTATAGAATATTGTATATAGAGGTACAAAGTATAGAATATGGTATATAGTGGTACATAGTATAGAATATGGTGTATAGTGGTACAGAGTAAAAAAAATGGGGTAGAGCTGTATAGTTGTATATAGTATAGAATATGGTGAATAGTGGTGCATTGTATAGAATATGGTGTATAGAGGTACATAGCATAGAATGTGGTGTATAGTGGTTCATAGTATAGAATACTGTGTACAGTGGTACATAGTATAGAATGTGGTGTATAGTGGTACATAGTGGTACATAGTATAGAATGTGGTGTAGTGGTACATAGTATAGAATGTGGTGTATAGTGGTATATGGTGTAGAGCTGTATTGGTATAGAATATGGTGTAGTGTTGTATAGTGGTACATAGTATAGAATGTGGTGTATAGTGGTACAAATTATAGAATGTGGTGTAGTGCTGTATAGTGGTACATAGTATAGAATGTGGTGTATAGTGTTACATAGTATAGAATATCATGTATGTGGTACTAAGTTTAGAAAGTGGTGTATAGAAGTATATAGTATAGAATATGGTGTAGAGCTGTATAGTGGTACATAGTATAGAGTGTGGTATAGAGCTGTATAGTGGTACATAGTATAGAACATGGTGTAGAGGTGTATAGTGGTACATAGAATAGAATATGGTGTATAGTGGTATACAGTATAGAATGTGGTGTAGAGCTGTATAGTGGTACATAGTGTAGAGTGTGGTATAGAGCTGTTTAGTGGTACATAGTATAGAATATGGTGTAGAGGTGTATAGAGGCACATAGTATAGAATATGGTTTATAGTGATACATAGTATAGAATGTGGTGTATAGTGGTACATAGTATGTAATATGGTGTATAGAGGTACATAGTATAGAATATGGTGTATAGTGTTACATAGTCTAGAATATGGTGTATAGTGGTACACAGAATATGATGTATAGCGGTACATAGTATAGAGTGTGGTGTAGAGCTGAATAGTGGTACATAGTACAGAATATGGTGTATAGTGGTACATAGTATAGATTATGGTGTAGAGCTGTATAGTGGTACATAGTATAGAATGTGGTGTATAGTGCTACATACTATAGAATATGGTGTATAGAGGTATTTAGTATAGAATGTGGTCTATAGTAGTATATAGTATAGAATACAGTGTAGGCCTGAACAGTTGTACATAGTATAGAATGTGGTGTAGAGCTGTATAGTGGTACATAGCATAGAATATAGTGTAGAGGTTTATAGTGGTACATATTATAGAATATGGTGTATAGTGGTAAATAGTATAGAATATGGTGTAGAGATGTATAGTGGTTCATAGTATAGAATATGGTGTATAGTGTTATATACATAGTACAGAATATGGGGTAGAGCTGTATAGTTGTATATCATATAGAATATGGTGTATAGTTGTACATTGTATAGAATATGGTTAATAGTGGTATATAGTATAGAATATGGTGTATAGAGGTAAATAGTATAGAATATGGTGTATAGTGGTACATAGTATAGAATGTGGTGAAGAGCTGTATAATGGTACATAGTATAGAATATGGTGTATAGTAGTACATAGTCTAGAATGTGGTGTATAGTGGTATATAGTATAGAATGTGGTGTAGAGCTGTATAGTGGTAAATCATATAGAATATGGTGGATAGTGGTACATAGTATAGAATATGGTGTATAGAGGTACATAGTGGTACATAGTATAGAATGCGGTATATAGTGGTACATAGTGGTACTTAGTATAGAATGTGGTGTAGTGGTACATAGTATAGAATGTGGTGTATAGTGGTGTATGGTGTAGAGCTTTAAAGTGGTATATAGTATAGAATGTGGTGTAGAGCTGTATAGTGGTACATCATATAGAATATGGTGTATAGTGGTACATAGTATAGAATATGGTGTGTAGAGGTACATAGTATAGAATGTGTTGTAGAGCTGTATAGTGGTACATAGTATAGAATATGGTGTATAGTGGTACATAGTATAGAATATGGGGTATAGAGGAACATAGTATAGAATGTGGTGTAGAGATGTATAGTGGTACATAGTATAGAATATGGTGTATTGTGGTACATTGTATAGAATATGGTGTATAGTGGTACATAGTATAGAATATGGTGTATAGAGCTACATAGTATAGCATGTGATGTATAGTGGTACATAGTATAAAATATGGTATATAGTATAGAATATGGTATATAGTGGTAAACAGTATAGGATATGGTGTATTGTGGTACATAGTATATAATATGGTGTATAGTGGTACACAGTATAGAATATGGTGTATAGAGGTACATAGTAAAGAATATGGTGTATAGTGGTACATAGTATAGAATATGGTGTATAGTGCTACATAGTATAGAAAGTGGTGTGTAATGGTAGATAGTATAAGATATGGTGTATAGTGGTACATAGTCTAGAATGTGGTGTATAGTGGTACATAGAATATGGTGTAAAGTGGTACATAGTATAGAATGTGGTGTAGAGCTGTATAGTGGTACATAGTATAGAATATGGTGTATAGTGGTACATAGTATAGAATGTGGTGTAGAGCTCTATAATGGTACATAGTATAGAATGCGGTGTATAGTGGTACATAGTATAGAATGTGATTTAGAGCTGTATAATGGTACATAGTATAGAATATGGTGTATAGTGGTACATAGTCTAGAATGTTGTGTATAGTGGTACATAGTCTAGAATATGGTGTAGAGCTGTATAGTGGTACATAGAATAGAATATGGTGTAGAGCTGTATAGTGGTACATAGTATACAATAGGGTGTATAGTGGTATATAGTATAGAATGTGGTGTATAGCTGAACAGTGGTGCATAGTATAGAGTATTGTGTATAGTGATACATAGCATAGAAAATGGTGTAGAGATGTATAGTGGTACATAGTATAGAATATGGTGTATAGTGGTACATAGTATAGAATATGGTGTATAGATGTACATAGTATAGAATATGGTGTATAGTGGTACATATTCTAGAATATGGAGTAGAGCTGTATAGTGGTACATAGAATAGAATATGGTGTAGAGCTGTATAGTGGTACATAGTATTCAATAGGGTGTATAGTGGTATATAGTATTGAATCATGTGTATAGCTGTACAGTGGTGCATAGTATAGAGTGTTGTGTATAGTGATAAATAGCATAGAATATGGTGTAGAGATGTATAGTGGTACATAGTATAGAATGTGGTGTAGAGCTGTATATAGTATAGAATATGGTATATAGTGGTAAATAGTATAGAATATGGTGTATTGTGGTACATAGTATAGAATATGGTGTATAGTGGTACACAGTTTAGAATATGGTGTATAGAGGTACATAGTATAGAATATGGTGTGTAGAGGTACATAGTATATAATATGTTGTAGAGCTTTATAGTGGTACATAGTATAGAATATGGTGTATAGTGCTACATAGTATAGAATGTGTTGTATAGTGGTACAAAGTATAAAATATGGTGTATAGCGGTATATAGTATAGAATATGGTATATAGTGGTAAATAGTATAGAATATGGTGTATTGTGGTACATAGTATAGAATATGGTGTATAGTGGTACACAGTATAGAATATGGTGTATAGAGGTACATAGTATAGAATATGGTGTATAGTGGTACATAGTATAGAATATGGTGTATAGTGCTACATAGTATAGAATGTGGTGTGTAGTGGTACATAGTATAAATTATGGTGTATAGAGGTACATAGTATAGAATATGGGGTATAGTGATACATAGTCTAGAATGTGATGTATAGTGGTACATAGAATATGGTGTATAGTGGTACATAGTATAAAATGAGGTGTAGAGCTGTATAGTGCTGCATAGTATAGAATATGGTGTATAGTGCTATATAGTATAGAATATGGTGTATAGCTGTACAGTGGTGTATAGTATAGAGTATTGTGTATAGTGATACATAGCATAGAATATGGTGTAGAGATGTTAAGTGGTACGTATTATAGAATATGGTGTATAGTGCTACATAGTATAGAATATGGTGTATAGTGGCATATAGTACAGAATGTGGTGTAGAGCTGTATAGTGGTACATAGAATAGAATATGGTGTATAGTTGTACATAGTATAGAATATGGTGTATAGTGGTACATAGTATAGAATGTGGTGTAAAGTGGTACATAGTATAGAATATGGTGTATAGTGGTATATAATATAGAATATTATGTAGAGCTGTATTGTGATACATAGAATAGAATATGGTGTATAGTGGTACATAGTATAGAATATGGTATATAGCACATAGTATAGAATAAGGTGTATAGTGGTACATGGTATAGAATATGGGGTAGAGCTGTATAGTGGTATATAGTAAAGAATATGGTGTATAGTGGTACATAGTATAGAATATGGTGTATAGAGGTACATAGTATAGAATATGGTGTATAGTGGTTCATAGTATAGAATATGTTGTATAGTGGTACATAGTATAGAATGTGGTGTAGAGCTGTATAATGGTACATAGTATAAAATGTGGTATAGAGCTGTATAGTGGTATATAGTATAGAATGTGGTGTATTGTGATACATAGTATAGAATAAGGTGTATAGTGGTACATAGTATAGAATGTGGTGTGTAGTGGTACATAGTATAGAATATGGGGTATAGTGGTACATAGTCTAGAATGTGGTGTATAGTGGTACATAGAATATGGTGTATAGTGGTACATAGTATAAAAAGTGGTGTAGAGCTGTATAGTGGTTCATAGTACAGAATATGGTGTATAGTGCTGCATAGTATAGAATGTGGTGTAGAGCTGTATAATGGTACATATTATAGAATGTGGTGTATTGTGGTACATAGTATAGAATGTGATTTAGAGCTGTATAATGGTACATAGTATAGAATATGGTGTATAGTGGTACATAGTCAAGAATGTGGTGTATAGTGGTACATAGTATAGAATATAGTGTACAGTGGTACATAGTATAGAATGTGGTGTAGAGCTGTATAGTGGTACATAGTATATATTGTGGTGTAGAGCTGTATAATGGTACATAGTATAGAATGTGGTGTATAGTGTTACATTTTATAGAATATGGTGTATAGCGGTACATAGTATAGAATGTGGTGTACAGTAGTATATAGTATAGAATATGGTGTAGAGCTGTATAGTGGTACATAGTATAGAATGTGGTATACAGCTGTATAGTGGTACATAGTATAGAATATGGTGTATAGTGGTATATAGTATAGAATATGGTGTAGAGCTATATAGTAGTTCATAGTATAGCAAATGGTGTATAGTAGTACATAGTATAGAATATGGGGTGAGCTATATAGTTGTTTATAGTATAGAATATGGTTTATAATGGTACATAGTTTAGAATATGGTGTATAGTGGTATATAGTATAGAATATTGTGTATAGAGGTACATAGTATAGAATATGGTGTATAGATGTACATAGTATAGAATATGGTATATAGTGGTACATAGTCTAGAATGTGGTGTAGAGCTGTATAGTGGTACATAGAATAGAATATGGTGTAGAGCTGTATAGTGGTACATAGTATACAATAGCGTTTATAGTGGTATATAGTATAGAATATGGTGTATAGCTGTACAGTGGTGTATAGTATAGAGTATTGTGTATAGTGATACATAGCATAGAATACGGTGTAGAGATGTTAAGTGGTACGTATTATAGAATATGGTGTATAGTGCTACATAGTATAGAATATGGTGTATAGTGGCATATAGTACAGAATGTGGTGTAGAGCTGTATAGTGGTACATAGTATAGAATATGGTGTATAGTGGTACATAGTATAGAATAAGGTGTAAAGTGGTACATAGTATAGAATATGGTGTATAGTGGTATATAATATAGAATATGATGTAGAGCTGTATTGTGGTACATAGTATAGAATATGGTGTATAGTGGTACATTTAATAGAATATGGTGTATAGCACATAGTATAGAATAAGGTGTATAGTGGTACATGGTATAGAATATGGGGTAGAGCTGTATAGTGGTATATAGTATAGAATATGGTGTATAGTGGTACATAGTATAGAATATGGTGTATAGAGGTACATAGTATAGAATATGGTGTATAGTGGTACATAGTATAGAATATGGTGTATAGTGGTACATAGTATATGGTGTATTGTGGTACATTGTATAGAATGTGGTGTAGAGCTGTATAGTGGTTCATAGTATAGAAAATGGTGTATAGTGGTACATAGTATAGAATGTGATGAAGAGCTGTATAGTGGTACATAGTATAGAATATGTTGTATAGTGGTACATAGTATAGAATGTGGTGTAGAGCTGTATAATGGTACATAGTATAAAATGTGGTATGGAGCTGTATAGTGGTATATAGTATAGAATGTGGTGTATAGTGAAACATAGTATAGAATAAGGTGTATAGTGGTATATAGTATAGAATGTCGTTTATAGTGGTACATAGTATAGAATATGGTGTATAGTGGTATATATTATAGAACATGGTGTAGAGCTGAATATTGGTATATAGTATAAAATATGGTGTAGAGCTGTATAGTGGTACATAGAATAGTATGTGGTTTATATTGTTACATAGAATAGAATATGGTGTATAGTGGTACATAGTATAGAATGTGGTGTATAGTAGTATATAGTATAGAATATGGTGTAGAGCTGTATAGTGGTACATAGTATAGAATGTGCTACAGAGCTGTATAGTGGTACATGGCATAGAATATGGGGTAGAGCTGTTAAGTGGTAAATAGTATAGAATATGGTGTAAAGTGGCACATAGTCTAGAATATGTTGTAGAGAGGTACATAGTATAGAATATGGTGTATAGAGGTACAAAGTATAGAATATGGTGTATAGTGCTACATAGTATAGAATGTGATGTAGAGCTGTATAGTGGTACATAGTATAGAATATGGTGTATAGTGCTATATAGTATAGAATGTGATGTAGAGCTGTATAGAGGTACAAAGTATAGAATATGGTGTATAGTGCTACATAGTATAGAATGTGATGTAGAGCGGTATAGTGGTACATAGTATAGAATATGGTGTATAGTCGTATATAGTATAGAATATGGTATAGAACTGTATAGTGGTATATAGTATAGAATTTGGTGTATAGAGATACATAGTATAGAATTTGGTGTAGAGCTGTATAGTTGTACATAGTTTATGGTGTATTGTGGTACATTGTATAGAATGTGGTGTAGAGCTGTATAGTGGTTCATAGTATAGAAAATGGTGTATAGTGGTACATAGTATAGAATGTGATGAAGAGCTGTATAGTGGTACATAGTATAGAATATGTTGTATAGTGGTACATAGTATAGAATGTGGTGTAGAGCTGTATAATGCTATACACCACATTCTAGACTATGTACCACTATACACCATATTCTATACTATGTACCATTATACAGCTCTAATTCACATTCTATACTATGTACCACCATACACCACATTCTATAATATGTACCATTATACAGCTCTACACCACATTCTATAATATGCAGCACTATACACCATATTCTATACTATGTAGCACTATACAGCTCTACACCACATTTTATACTATGTACCACTATACACCATATTCTATGTACCACTATACACCACATTCTAGACTATGTACCACTATACCCCATATTCTATACTATGTTACTCTATACACCATAATTTATACTATGTACCACTACACACCACATTCTATACTATGTAGCACTATACACCATATTCTATACTATGTACCACTATACACCATATTCTATACTATGTACCTCTATACACCATATTCTATACTGTGTACCACTATACACCATATTCTATACTATGTACCACAATACACCATATTCTAAACTATTTACCACTATATACCATATTCTATATTATATACCGCTATA
This sequence comes from Taudactylus pleione, assembly GCA_031769625.1. Lineage (NCBI taxonomy): Eukaryota > Metazoa > Chordata > Amphibia > Anura > Myobatrachidae > Taudactylus > Taudactylus pleione. Next base: position 102,044 of record JAUIMM010002617.1, on the reverse strand, counting down.
CACCATATTTTATACTATGTACCACTATACAACACATTCTATACTATGTAGCACTATACACCATATTCTATACTATGTACCTCTGTACACCATATTCTATACTATGTACCACTATACACCATATTCTCTACATTGTACCACAATACACCATATTCTTTACTATGTACAACTATACATCTCTACACCACATTCTATACTATGTTCCTCTATAAACCATATTCTATACTATGTACCACTATACACCATATTCTATACTATGTACCACTATAAAGCTCTACAACACATTCTATACTATGTACCTCTACACACCATATTCTATACTATGTACCACTATACAGCTCTACACCACATTCTATACTATGTACCACTATACATCTCTACACCATATTCTATGCTATGTATCACTATACACAATACTCTATACTATGCACCACTGTACAGCTATACACCATATTCTATACTATATACCACTATACACCCTATTGTATACTATGTACCACTATACAGCTCTACACCATATTCTATTCTATGTACCACTATACAGCTCTACTCCATATTCTAGAATATGTACCACTATACACCATATTCTATACTATGTACATCTATACACCATATTCTATACTATATACCACTATACACCATATTCTATACTATGTACCACTATACATCTCTACACCATTTTCTATTCTTTGTATCACTATACACAATACTCTATACTATGCACCACTGTACAGCTATACACCATATTCTATACTATGTACCACTATACACCATATTCTATACTATGTACCACTATACAGCTCTACACCACATTCTATACTATGTACCACTATACACCATATTCTATGTACCACTATACACCACATTCTAGACTATGTACCACTATACACCATAACTTATACTATGTACCATTACACACCACTTTCTATACTATGTAGCACTATACACCATATTCTATACTATGTACCACTATACACCATATTCTATACTATGTACCTCTATACACCATATTCTATACTGTGTACCACTATACACCATATTCTATACTATGTACCACAATACACCATATCCTATACTGTTTACCACTATATACCATATTCTATACTATATACCACTATACACCATATTTTATACTATGTACCACTATACAACACATTCTATACTATGTAGCTCTATACACCATATTCTATACTATGTACCACTATACACCATATTCTATACAATGTACCACAATACACCATATTCTATACTATGTACCACTATACATCTCTACAACACATTCTATACTATGTTCCTCTATACCCCATATTCTATACTATGTACCACTCTACACCATATTCTATATTATGTACCACTATAAAGCTCTACAACACATTCAATACTATGTACCTCTACACACCATATTCTATACTATGTACTACTATACAGCTCTACACCGTATTCTATACTATGTACCACTTTAAAGCTCTACACCATACACCACTATACACCACATTCTATACTATGTACCACTACACCACATTCTATACTATGTACCACTATGTACCACTAAATACCGCATTCTATACTATATACCACTATACCCAATATTCTATACTATGTACCTCTATACACCATATTCTATACTATGTACCACTATACACCATATTCTATGTACCACTATACACCACATTCTAGACTATGTACCACTATACACCATAACTTATACTATGTACCATTACACACCACTTTCTATACTATGTAGCACTATACACCATATTCTATACTATGTACCACTATACACCATATTCTATACTATGTACCTCTATACACCATATTCTATACTGTGTACCACTATACACCATATTCTATACTATGTACCACAATACACCATATCCTATACTGTTTACCACTATATACCATATTCTATACTATATACCACTATACACCATATTTTATACAATGTACCACTATACAACACATTCTATACTATGTAGCTCTATACACCATATTCTATACTATGTACCACTATACACCATATTCTATACAATGTACCACAATACACCATATTCTATACTATGTACCACTATACATCTCTACAACACATTCTATACTATGTTCCTCTATACCCCATATTCTATACTATGTACCACTCTACACCATATTCTATACTATGTACCACTATAAAGCTCTACAACACATTCAATACTATGTACCTCTACACACCATATTCTATACTATGTACTACTATACAGCTCTACACCGTATTCTATACTATGTACCACTTTAAAGCTCTACACCATACACCACTATACACCACATTCTATACTATGTACCACTACACCACATTCTATACTATATACCACTATGTACCACTATATACCGCATTCTATACTATATACCACTATACCCAATATTCTATACTATGTACCTCTATACACCATATTCTATACTATGTACCACTATACACCATATTCTATATGATGTACCACTATACAGCTCTACACCACATTCTATACTATATACCACTATACACCACATTCTAGACTATGTACTACTATACACCATATTCTATACTATGTACCTCATTACACCATATTCTATACTATATACCACTATACACCACATACTATACTATGTACCATTATACAGCTCTTCACCACATTCTATACTATGTACCACTATACACCATATTCTATACTATTTACCTCTATACACCATATTCTATACTATATACCACTATTAACCATATTCTATACAATGTACAACTATACACCATATTCTATATGATATACAACTATACAGCTCTACCCCATATTCTGTACTATGTATATAACACTATACACCATATTCTATACTATGAACCACTATACAGCTCTACACCATATTCTATACTATTTACCAATATACACCATATTCTATACTATGTACCACTATAAACCTCTACACTATATTCTATGCTATGTACCACTATACAACTCTATACCACATTCTATACTATGTACAAATGTTCAGGTCTACACTGTATTCTATACTATATACTACTATAGACCACATTCTATACTGAGTACCTCTATACACCAAATTCTATAGTATGTAGCACTATACACCACATTCTATACTATGTACCACTATACATCTCTACACCATAATCTATACTATGTACCACTATACACCATATTCTGTACTATGTACCACTATTCAGCTCTACACCACACTCTATACTATGTACCGCTATACATCATATTCTGTGTACCACTATACACCATATTCTAGACTATGTAACACTATACACCATATTCTATACTATGTACCTCTATACACCATATTACATACTATGTACCACTATACACCACATTCTATACTATGTACCACTATACACCATATTCTATACTATGTGCCTCTATACACCTCTACACCATTTTCTATACTATGTACCACTATACAGCTCTATACCACACTCTACACTATGTACCACTATACAGCTCTACACCACATTCTATACTGTATGCCACTATACACCATATTCTATTCTATGTACCACTATACACCTCTACACCATATTTTATACTATGTACCACTATACAGCTCTATATCACACACTATACTATGTACCACTATACAGCTCTACACCATATTCTATACTATATACTTCTATACACCACTTTCTAAACTTAGTTTCACAATACATGATATTCTATACTATGTAACACTATACACCACATTCTATACTATGTACCACTATACAGCACTACATCACATTCTATAATTTGTACCACTATACACCACATTCTATACTATGTACCACTATACAACACTACACCATATTCTATACTATGTACTAATATACAGCTCTACACCGTATTCTATACTATGTACTACTATACACCACATTCTACACTATGTACCCCTATACAGCTCTACACCATATACCACTATACACCACATTCTATACTATGTACCACTACACCACATTCTAAACTATGTAGCACTATATACCACTATACACTACATTCTATACTATGTACCACTATACACCATATTCTATACTATGTACCTCTATACACCATATTCTATACTATGTACCACTATACACCACATTCTATGCTATGTACCACTACACCACATTCTAAACTATGTAGCACTATATACCACTATGCACCATATTCTATACTGTGTACCACTATACACCATATTCTATACTATATACCACAATACAGTTCTACACCACATTCTATACTATGTACCACTATACACCATATTCTATACTATGTACCACTATACACCACATTCTAGACTATGTAGCACTATACACCATATTCTATGTACCACTATACACGACATTCTGGACAATGTACCATTATACACCATATTCTATACTATGTACTTTTCTACACCATATTCTTTACTATTTACCTCTATACACCATATTCTATACTATATACCACTATTAACCATATTCTATACAATGTTCCACTATACACCATATTCTATACTATATACAACTATACAGCTCTACGCCATATTCTATACTATGTACCACTATACACCATATTCTATACTATATACCACTATACAGCTCCATACCACATTTTATACTATGTACCATTATACAGCTCTACACCACATTCTATACTATGTACCACTATACAACATATTCTATACTATGTACCACTATACAGCTCTTCATCACATTCTATACTATGTACCACTATACACCATTTTCTATACTATGAACCACTACACAGCTCTACACCACATTCTATACAATGTACCACAATACACAATATACTATGTACCACTATACAGCTCTACACCAAATTCTATACTATGTATCTCTATACACCAAATTCTATACTATATACCACTATACAGTTCTATACCATATTCTATACTATATACGACTATACACCATATTCTATACTATGTACCACTATACTGCTCTACATCACATTCTATACTATGTAGCACTATACACCATATTCTATACTTTGTACCTCTATACAGCTCTACATCACATTCTATACTATGTAGCACTATACACCATATTCTATACTATGTACCACTATACAGCTCTACATCACATTCTATACTATGTAGCACTATACACCATATTCTATACTTTGTACCTCTATACACCATATTCTATACTATGTACCTCTCTACAACATATTCTAGACTATGTGCCACTTTACACCATATTCTATACTATTTACCACTTAACAGCTCTACCCCATATTCTATGCCATGTACCACTATACAGCATATTCTCTACAATGTACCACAATACACCATATTCTTTACTATGTACAACTATACATCTCTACACCACATTCTATACTATGTTCCTCTATAAACCATATTCTATACTATGTACCACTATACACCATATTCTATACTATGTACCACTATAAAGCTCTACAACACATTCTATACTATGTACCTCTACACACCATATTCTATACTATGTACCACTATACAGCTCTACACCACATTCTATACTATGTACCACTATACATCTCTACACCATATTCTATGCTATGTATCACTATACACAATACTCTATACTATGCACCACTGTACAGCTATACACCATATTCTATACTATATACCACTATACACCCTATTGTATACTATGTACCACTATACAGCTCTACACCATATTCTATTCTAAGTACCAGTATACAGCTCTACTCCATATTCTAGAATATGTACCACTATACACCATATTCTATACTATGTACATCTATACACCATATTCTATACTATATACCACTATACACCATATTCTATACTATGTACCACTATACATCTCTACACCATTTTCTATGCTTTGTATCACTATACACAATACTCTATACTATGCACCACTGTACAGCTATACACCATATTCTATACTATGTACCACTATACACCATATTCTATACTATGTACCACTATACAGCTCTACACCACATTCTATACTATGTACCACTATACACCATATTCTATGTACCACTATACACCACATTCTAGACTATGTACCACTATACACCATAACTTATACTATGTACCATTACACACCACTTTCTATACTATGTAGCACTATACACCATATTCTATACTATGTACCACTATACACCATATTCTATACTATGTACCTCTATACACCATATTCTATACTGTGTACCACTATACACCATATTCTATACTATGTACCACAATACAACACATTCTATACTATGTAGCTCTATACACCATATTCTATACTATGTACCACTATACACCATATTCTATACAATGTACCACAATACACCATATTCTATACTATGTACCACTATACATCTCTACACCACATTCTATACTATGTTCCTCTATACCCCATATTCTATACTATGTACCACTCTACACCATATTCTATACTATGTACCACTATAAAGCTCTACAACACATTCTATACTATGTACCTCTACACACCATATTCTATACTATGTACCACTATACAGCTCTAAACCACATTCTATACTATGTACCACTATACATCTCTACACCATATTCTATGCTATGTATCACTATACACAATACTCTATACTATGCACCACTGTACAGCTATACACCATATTCTATACTATATACCACTATACACCCTATTGTATACTATGTACCACTATACAGCTCTACATCATATTCTATTCTATGTACCACTATACAGCTCTACTCCATATTCTAGAATATGTACCACTATACACCATATTCTATACTATGTACATCTATACACCATATTCTATACTATTTACCACTATACACCATATTCTATACTATGTACCACTATACATCTCTACACCATTTTCTATGCTTTGTATCACTATACACAATACTCTATACTATGCACCACTGTACAGCTATACACCATATTCAATACTATGTACCACTATACACCATATTCTATACTATGTACCACTATACAGCTCTACACCACATTCTATACTATGTACCACTATACACCATATTCTATGTACCACTATACACCACATTCTAGACTATGTACCACTATACACCATAACTTATACTATGTACCATTACACACCACTTTCTATACTATGTAGCACTATACACCATATTCTATACTATGTACCACTATACACCATATTCTATACTATGTACCTCTATACACCATATTCTATACTGTGTACCACTATACACCATATTCTATACTATGTACCACAATACACCATATCCTATACTGTTTACCACTATATACCATATTCTATACTATATACCACTATACACCATATTTTATACTATGTACCACTATACAACACATTCTATACTATGTAGCTCTATACACCATATTCTATACTATGTACCACTATACACGATATTCTATACAATGTACCACAATACACCATATTCTATACTATGTACCACTATACATCTCTACACCACATTCTATACTATGTTCCTCTATACCCCATATTCTATACTATGTACCACTCTACACCATATTCTATACTATGTACCACTATAAAGCTCTACAACACATTCAATACTATGTACCTCTACACACCATATTCTATACTATGTACTACTATACAGCTCTACACCATATTCTATACTATGTACCACTTTAAAGCTCTACACCATACACCACTATACACCACATTCTATACTATGTACCACTACACCACATTCTATACTATGTACCACTATGTACCACTATATACCGCATTCTATACTATATACCACTATACCCAATATTCTATACTATGTACCTCTATACACCATATTCTATACTATGTACCACTATACACCATATTCTATATGATGTACCACTATACAGCTCTACACCACATTCTATACAATATACCACTATACACCACATTCTAGACTATGTACTACTATACACCATATTCTATACTATGTACCTCTATACACCATATTCTATACTATATACCACTATACACCACATACTATACTATGTACCATTATACAGCTCTTCACCACATTCTATACTATGTACCACTATACACCATATTCTATACTATTTACCTCTATACACCATATTCTATACTATATACCACTATTAACCATATTCTATACAATGTACAACTATACACCATATTCTATATGATATACAACTATACAGCTCTACCCCATATTCTGTACTATGTATATAACACTATACACCATATTCTATACTATGAACCACTATACAGCTCTACACCATATTCTATACTATTTACCACTATACACCATATTCTATACTATGTACCACTATAAACCTCTACACTATATTCTATGCTATGTACCACTATACAGCTCTATACCACATTCTATACTATGTACAAATGTTCAGGTCTACACTGTATTCTATACTATATACTACTATAGACCACATTCTATACTGAGTACCTCTATACACCATATTCTATAGTATGTAGCACTATACACCACATTCTATACTATGTACCACTATACAGCTCTACACCATAATCTATACTATGTACCACTATACACCATATTCTGTACTATGTACCACTATTCAGCTCTACACCACACTCTATACTATGTACCGCTATACATCATATTCTGTGTACCACTATACACCATATTCTAGACTATGTAATACTATACACCACATTCTATACTATGTACCACTATACACCATATTCTATACTATGTGCCTCTATACACCTCTACACCATTTTCTATACTATGTACCACTATACAGCTCTATACCACACTCTACACTATGTACCACTATACAGCTCTACACCACATTCTATACTGTATGCCACTATACACCATATACTATTCTATGTACCACTATACACCTCTACACCATATTTTATACTATGTACCACTATACAGCTCTATACCACACTCTATACTATGTACCACTATACAGCTCTACACCATATTCTATACTATATACTTCTATACACCACTTTCTAAACTTAGTACCACAATACATGATATTCTATACTATGTAACACTATACACCACATTCTATACTATGTACCACTATACAGCACTACATCACATTCTATAATTTGTACCACTATACACCACATTCTATACTATGTACCACTATACAACACTACACCAGATTCTATACTATGTACTACTATACACCACATTCTACACTATGTACCACTATACAGCTCTACAAAATATACCACTATACACCACATTCTATACTATGTACCAATACACCACATTCTAAACTATGTAGCACTATATACCACTATACACTACATTCTATACTATGTACCACTATACACCATATTCTAAACTATGTACCTCTATACACCATATTCTATACTATGTACCACTATACACCACATTCTATGCTATGTACCACTACACCACATTCTAAACTATGTAGCACTATATACCACTATGCACCATATTCTATACTGTGTACCACTATACACCATATTCTATACTATATACCACAATACAGTTCTACACCACATTCTATACTATGTACCACTATACACCATATTCTATACTATGTACCACTATACACCACATTCTAGACTATGTAGCACTATACACCATATTCTATGTACCACTATACACCACATTCTGGACAATGTACCATTATACACCATATTCTATACTATGTACTTTTCTACACCATATTCTTTACTATGTACCACTATAAAGCTCTACAACACATTCAATACTATGTACCTCTACACACCATATTCTATACTATGTACTACTATACAGCTCTACACCATATTCTATACTATGTACCACTTTAAAGCTCTACACCATACACCACTATACACCACATTCTATACTATGTACCACTACACCACATTCTATACTATGTACCACTATGTACCACTATATACCGCATTCTATACTATATACCACTATACCCAATATTCTATACTATGTACCTCTATACACCATATTCTATACTATGTACCACTATACACCATATTCTATATGATGTACCACTATACAGCTCTACACCACATTCTATACAATATACCACTATACACCACATTCTAGACTATGTACTACTATACACCATATTCTATACTATGTACCTCTATACACCATATTCTATACTATATACCACTATACACCACATACTATACTATGTACCATTATACAGCTCTTCACCACATTCTATACTATGTACCACTATACACCATATTCTATACTATTTACCTCTATACACCATATTCTATACTATATACCACTATTAACCATATTCTATACAATGTACAACTATACACCATATTCTATATGATATACAACTATACAGCTCTACCCCATATTCTGTACTATGTATATAACACTATACACCATATTCTATACTATGAACCACTATACAGCTCTACACCATATTCTATACTATTTACCACTATACACCATATTCTATACTATGTACCACTATAAACCTCTACACTATATTCTATGCTATGTACCACTATACAGCTCTATACCACATTCTATACTATGTACAAATGTTCAGGTCTACACTGTATTCTATACTATATACTACTATAGACCACATTCTATACTGAGTACCTCTATACACCATATTCTATAGTATGTAGCACTATACACCACATTCTATACTATGTACCACTATACAGCTCTACACCATAATCTATACTATGTACCACTATACACCATATTCTGTACTATGTACCACTATTCAGCTCTACACCACACTCTATACTATGTACCGCTATACATCATATTCTGTGTACCACTATACACCATATTCTAGACTATGTAATACTATACACCACATTCTATACTATGTACCACTATACACCATATTCTATACTATGTGCCTCTATACACCTCTACACCATTTTCTATACTATGTACCACTATACAGCTCTATACCACACTCTACACTATGTACCACTATACAGCTCTACACCACATTCTATACTGTATGCCACTATACACCATATACTATTCTATGTACCACTATACACCTCTACACCATATTTTATACTATGTACCACTATACAGCTCTATACCACACTCTATACTATGTACCACTATACAGCTCTACACCATATTCTATACTATATACTTCTATACACCACTTTCTAAACTTAGTACCACAATACATGATATTCTATACTATGTAACACTATACACCACATTCTATACTATGTACCACTATACAGCACTACATCACATTCTATAATTTGTACCACTATACACCACATTCTATACTATGTACCACTATACAACACTACACCAGATTCTATACTATGTACTACTATACACCACATTCTACACTATGTACCACTATACAGCTCTACAAAATATACCACTATACACCACATTCTATACTATGTACCAATACACCACATTCTAAACTATGTAGCACTATATACCACTATACACTACATTCTATACTATGTACCACTATACACCATATTCTAAACTATGTACCTCTATACACCATATTCTATACTATGTACCACTATACACCACATTCTATGCTATGTACCACTACACCACATTCTAAACTATGTAGCACTATATACCACTATGCACCATATTCTATACTGTGTACCACTATACACCATATTCTATACTATATACCACAATACAGTTCTACACCACATTCTATACTATGTACCACTATACACCATATTCTATACTATGTACCACTATACACCACATTCTAGACTATGTAGCACTATACACCATATTCTATGTACCACTATACACCACATTCTGGACAATGTACCATTATACACCATATTCTATACTATGTACTTTTCTACACCATATTCTTTACTATTTACCTCTATACACCATATACTATACTATATACCACTATTAACCATATTCTATACAATGTTCCACTATACACCATATTCTATACTATATACAACTATACAGCTCTACGCCATATTCTATACTATGTACCACTATACACCATATTCTATACTATATACCACTATACAGCTCCATACCACATTTTATACTATGTACCATTATACAGCTCTACACCACATTCTATACTATGTACCACTATACACTATTTTCTATACTATGAACCACTACACAGCTCTACACCACATTCTATACAATGTACCACAATACACAATATACTATGTACCACTATACAGCTCTACACCAAATTCTATACTATGTATCTCTATACACCAAATTCTATACTATATACAACTATACAGTTCTATACCATATTCTATACTATATACGACTATACACCATATTCTATACTATGTACCACTATACCGCTCTACATCACATTCTATACTATGTAGCACTATACACCATATTCTATACTTTGTACCTCTATACAGCTCTACATCACATTCTATACTATGTTGCACTATACACCATATTCTATACTATGTACCACTATACAGCTCTACATCACATTCTATACTATGTAGCACTATACACCATATTCTATACTTTGTACCTCTATACACCATATTCTATACTATGTACCTCTCTACAACATATTCTAGACTATGTGCCACTTTACACCATATTCTATACTATTTACCACTTAACAGCTCTACCCCATATTCTATGCCATGTACCACTATACAGCTCTGTAGCACATTCTATACTATATACCACTATACAGCTCTACACCATATTCTATACTATATACTACTATACACCACATTCTATACTATGTACCACTATACACCATATTCTATTCTATGTAACAATATAAACCACATACTATTCTATGTACCACTATACAGCTCTACACCATATTTTATACTATATACCAATATTCAGCTCTACACCATGTTCTATAATATATACCACTATACACCATATTCTATACTATGTACCACTATAAACGACATTCTATACTATATACCACTATACACCTTATTCTATACTATGTATCACTATACACCACATTCTATACTATATACCACTATACAGCTCCATACCACATTTTATACTTTGTACCATTATACAGCTCTACACCACATTCTATACTATGTACCACTATACAACATATTCTATACTATGTACCACTATACAGCTCTTCATCACATTCTATACTATGTACCACTATACACCATTTTCTATACTATGAACCACTATACAGCTCTACACCACATTCTATACAATGTACCACAATACACCATATACTATGTACCACTATACACCATATTCTATACTATGTACCACTATACACCATATTCTATACTATGTACCTCTATACACCATATTCTATACTATGTACCACTATACACCATATTCTATACTATGTACCACTATACAGCTCTACCCCATATTCTATACCATGTACCACTATACACCTTATTCTATACTATGTGCTATACACCATATTCTATTCTATGTACCACTATACACCATATTCTATACTATGTACCACAATACAGCTCTACATCATATTCTATATTATATACCACTATACACCATATTCTATACTATGTACCACTTTACACCACATTCTATACTATGTACCACTATACACCATATTCTATACTATGTACCACTATACAGCTCTACACCACATTCTGTACTATATGCCACTATACACCATATTCTATACTATGTAGCACTATACACCATATTCTATAATACGTACCACTTAACATCTCTACACCATATTCTATGCTATGTATCACTATACACAATACTCTATATTATACACCACTGTACAGCTATACACCATATTCTATACTATATACCACTATAAACGCTATTGTATACTATGTACCACTATACAGCTCTACACCATATTCTATTCTATGTACCACTATACAGCTCTACACCACATTCTAGACTATGTACCACTATATACCATATTCTATACTATGTACATCTATACACCATATTCTATACTATGTACCTCTATACACAATATTCTATACTATATACCACTATACACCATATTTTAAACTATGTACCATTATAAACCATATTCTATACTATAAACAACTATATAGCTCACCCCATCTTCTATACTATGTACTACTATACACCATTTTCTATACTATGAACCACTATATAGCTCTACACCATATTCTATACTATATACCACTATACACCATATTCTATACTATGTACCACTATACAGCTGTATACCACATTCTATACTATGTACCACTATACAGCTCTACACCATATTCTATACTATATACTACTGTACACCACATTCTATACTATGTACCGCTATACACCATATTCTATAAAATGTAACACTATACACCACATTCTATACTATGTACCATTATACAGTTCTACACCACAATATATACTATGTACCACTATACAGCTCTACACCACATTCTATACTATGTACCACTGTACACTATATTCTATACTATGTACCACTATACACCACATTCTAGACTATGTACCACTATACACCATAATTCTATACTATGTACCATTATACAGCTCTAAATCACATTCTATACTATGTACCACTATACACCACATTCTATAATATGTACCATTATACAGCTCTACACCACATTCTATACTATGCAGCACTATACACCATATTCTATACTATGAACCACTATACAGCTCTACACCACTTTTTATACTATGTACCACTATAAACCATATTCTATGTACCACTATACACCACATTCTTGACTATGTACCACTATACCCCATATTCTATACTATGTACCACTACACACCACATTCTATACTATGTACCACTATACACCATATTCTATACTATGTACCACTGTACACCATATTCTATACTATGTACCACTATACAGCTCTACACCACATTCTGTACTATATGCCACTATACACCATATTCTATACTATGTAGCACTATACACCATATTCTATACTACGTACCACTTAACATCTCTACACCGTATTCTATGCTATGTATCACTATACACAATACTCTATACTATACACCACTGTACAGCTATACACCATATTCTATACTATATACCACTATACACGCTATTGTATACTATGTACCACTATACAGCTCTACACCATATTCTATTCTATGTACCACTATACAGCTCTACACCATATTCTAGACTATGTACCACTATATACCATTTTCTATACTATGTACATCTATACACCATATTCTATTCTATGTACCTCTATACACAATATTCTATACTATATACCACTATACACCATATTATAAACTATGTACTACTACTATAACCATATTCTATACTATAAACAACTATATAGCTCACCCCATATTCTATACTATGTACTACTATACACCATTTTCTATTCTATGAACCACTATATAGCTCTAACCCATATTCTATACTATATACACCACTATACACCATATTCTATACTATGTACCACTATACAGCTGTATACCACATTCTATACTATGTACCAATATTCAGCTCTACACCATGTTCTATAATATATACCACTATACACCATATTCTATACTATGTACCACTATAAACGACATTCTATACTATATACCACTATACACCTTATTCTATACTATGTATCACTATACACCACATTCTATACTATATACCACTATACAGCTCTATACCACATTTTATACTATGTACCATTATACAGCTCTACACCACATTCTATACTATGTACCACTATACAACATATTCTATACTATGTACCACTATACAGCTCTTCATCACATTCTATACTATGTACCACTATACACCATATTCTATACTATGAACCACTATACAGCTCTACACCACATTCTATACAATGTACCACAATACACCATATACTATGTACCACTATACACCATATTATATACTTTGTACCACTATACACCATATTCTATACTATGTACCTCTATACACCATATTCTATACTATGTACCACTATACACCATATTCTATACTATATACCACTATACAGCTCTACCCCATATTCTATACCATGTACCACTATACACCTTATTCTATACTATGTGCTATACACCATATTCTATACTTTGTACCACTATACACCATATTCTATTCTATGTACCACAATACAGCTCTACATCATATTCTATTTTATATACCACTATACACCATATTCTATACTATGTACCACTTTACACCACATTCTATACTATGTACCACTATACACCATATTCTATACTATGTAGCACTATACACCATATTCTATACTACGTACCACTTAACATCTCTACACCATATTCTATGCTATGTATCACTATACACAATACTCTATACTATACACCACTGTACAGCTATACACCATATTCTATACTATATACCACTATACACCATATTCTATACTATGCAGCACTATACAGCTCTACACCTCATTTTATACTATGTACCACTATACACCATATTATATGTACCACTATACATCACATTCTAGACTATGTACCACTATACCCCATATTCTATACTATGTACCTCTATACACCATAATTTATACTATGTACCACTACACACCACATTCTATACTATGTAGCACTATACACCATATTCTATACTATGTACCACTATACACCATATTCTATACTATGTACCTCTATACACCATATTCTATACTGTGTACCACTATACACCATATTCTATACTATGTACCACAATACACCATATTCTATACTATTTACCACTATATACCATATTCTATACTATATACCGCTATACACCATATTTTATACTTTGTACCACTATACAACACATTCTATACTATGTAGCACTATACACCATATTCTATACTATGTACCACTATAAAGCTCTACAACACATTATATACTATGTATCTCTACACACCATATTCTATACTTTGTACCTCTATACACCATATTCTAAACTGTGTACCACTATACACCATATTCTATGCTATGTACCACAATACACCATATTCTATACTATTTACCACTATATACCATATTCTATACTATATACATCTCTACACCATATTCTATGCTATGTATCACTATACACAACACTCTATACTATACACCACTGTACAGCTATACACCATATTCTATACTATATACCACTATAAACGCTATTGTATACTATGTACCACTATACAGCTCTACACCATATTCTATTCTATGTACCACTCTACAGCTCTACACCACATTCTAGACTATGTACCACTATATACCATATTCTATACTATGTACATCTATACACCATATTCTATACTATGTACCTCTATACACAATATTCTATACTATATACCACTATACAAAAGCGCATACTTTGTGTTATCTCCTCTTGTAGCAAACACAGACAGCTCAAAATTTCACTGGATGTGTTGAAGACCAAAACCCACAAATGTGATGTGAAATGGTTTTTCTCCCATGCTGCGTTTAAGAGAAAACAGCAAATGCAAGTTTTAGGCCAAAATGCATTGAAAGCAATGGAAATAACAAAAGCGCATACTTTGTGATATCTCCTCTTGTAGCAAACACAGACAGCTCAAAATTTCACTGGATGTGTTGAAGACCAAGACCCACAAATGTGATGTGAAATGGTTTTTCTCCCATGTTGCGTTTAAGAGAAAACAGCAAATGCTCGTTTTAGGCCAAAATGCATTGAAAGCAATGAAAACAACAAAAGTGCTAACTTTGTGATATCTCCTCTTGTAGCAAGCACAGACAGCTCAAAATTTCACTGGATGTGTTGAAGACCAAGACCCACAAATGTGATGTGAAATGGTTTTTCTCCCATGTTGCGTTTAAGAGAAAACAGCAAATGCACGTTTTAGGCCAAAATGCATTGAAAGCAATGGAAACAACAAAAGCGCATACTTTTTGTTATCTCCTCTTGTAGCAAACACAGACAGCTCAAAATTTCACTGGATGTGTTGAAGACCAAAACCCACAAATGTGATGTGAAATGGTTTTTCTCCCATGTTGCGTTTAAGAGAAAACAGCAAATGCAAGTTTTAGGCCAAAATGCATTGAAAGCAATGGAAATAACAAAAGGGCATACTTTGTGATATCTCCTCTTGTAGCAAACACAGACAGCTCAAAATTTCACTGGATGTGTTGAAGACCAAGACCCACAAATGTGATGTGAAATGGTTTTTCTCCCATGTTGCGTTTGAGAGAAAACAGCAAATGCACGTTTTAGGCCAAAATGCATTGAAAGCAATGGAAACACAAAAGCGCATACTTTGTGTTATCTCCTCTTGTAGCAAACACAGACAGCTCAAAATTTCACTGGATGTGTTGAAGACCAAAACCCACAAATGTGATGTGAAATGGTTTTTCTCCCATGTTGCGTTTAAGAGAAAACAGCAAATGCACGTTTTAGGCCAAAATGCATTGAAAGCAATGGAAACAACAAAAGCGCATACTTTGTGTTATCTCCTCTTGTAGCAAACACAGACAGCTCAAAATTTCACTGGATGTGTTGAAGACCAAAACCCACAAATGTGATGTGAAATGGTTTTTCTCCCATGCTGCGTTTAAGAGAAAACAGCAAATGCACGTTTTAGGCCAAAATGCATTGAAAGCAATGGAAATAACAAAAGCGCATACTTTGTGATATCTCCTCTTGTAGCAAACACAGACAGCTCAAAATTTCACTGGATGTGTTGAAGACCAAGACCCACAAATGTGATGTGAAATGGTTTTTCTCCCATGTTGCGTTTGAGAGAAAACAGCAAATGCACGTTTTAGGCCAAAATGCATTGAAAGCAATGGAAACACAAAAGCGCATACTTTGTGTTATCTCCTCTTGTAGCAAACACAGACAGCTCAAAATTTCACTGGATGTGTTGAAGACCAAGACCCACAAATGTGATGTGAAATGGTTTTTCTCCCATGTTGCGTTTAAGAGAAAACAGCAAATGCACGTTTTAGGCCAAAATGCATTGAAAGCAATGGAAACAACAAAAGCGCATACTTTGTGTTATCTCCTCTTGTAGCAAACACAGACAGCTCAAAATTTCACTGGATGTGTTGAAGACCAAAACCCACAAATGTGATGTGAAATGGTTTTTCTCCCATGCTGCGTTTAAGAGAAAACAGCAAATGCAAGTTTTAGGCCAAAATGCATTGAAAGCAATGGAAATAACAAAAGCGCATACTTTGTGATATCTCCTCTTGTAGCAAACACAGACAGCTCAAAATTTCACTGGATGTGTTGAAGACCAAGACCCACAAATGTGATGTGAAATGGTTTTTCTCCCATGTTGCGTTTAAGAGAAAACAGCAAATGCACGTTTTAGGCCAAAATGCATTGAAAGCAATGAAAACAACAAAAGCGCATACTTTTGTGATATCTCCTCTTGTAGCAAACACAGACAGCTCAAAATTTCACTGGATGTGTTGAAGACCAAGACCCACAAATGTGATGTGAAATGGTTTTTCTCCCATGTTGCGTTTAAGAGAAAACAGCAAATGCACGTTTTAGGCCAAAATGCATTGAAAGCAATGAAAACAACAAAAGCGCATACTTTGTGATATCTCCTCTTGTAGCAAACACAGACAGCTCAAAATTTCACTGGATGTGTTGAAGACCAAAACCCACAAATGTGATGTGAAATGGTTTTTCTCCCATGTTGCGTTTAAGAGAAAACAGCAAATGCACGTTTTAGGCCAAAATGCATTGAAAGCAATGGAAACAACAAAAGCGCATACTTTGTGATATCTCCTCTTGTAGCAAACACAGACAGCTCAAAATTTCACTGGATGTGTTGAAGACCAAGACCCACAAATGTGATGTGAAATGGTTTTTCTCCCATGTTACGTTTAAGAGAAAACAGCAAATGCACGTTTTAGGCCAAAATGCATTGAAAGCAATGGAAACAACAAAAGCGCATACTTTGTGTTATCTCCTCTTGTAGCAAACACAGACAGCTCAAAATTTCACTGGATGTGTTGAAGACCAAAACCCACAAATGTGATGTGAAATGGTTTTTCTCCCATGCTGCGTTTAAGAGAAAACAGCAAATGCACGTTTTAGGCCAAAATGCATTGAAAGCAATGGAAACAACAAAAGCGCATACTTTGTGTTATCTCCTCTTGTAGCAAACACAGACAGCTCAAAATTTCACTGGATGTGTTGAATATGGTGTGTAGAGGTACATAGTAAAGAATGTGTTGTAGAGCTGTATAGTGGTACATAGTATAGAATATGGTGTATAGTGGTACATAGTATAGAATATGGGGTATAGAGGAACATAGTATAGAATGTGGTGTAGAGATGTATAGTGGTACATAGTATAGAATATGGTGTATTGTGGTACATTGTATAGAATATGGTGTATAGTGGTACATAGTATAGAATATGGTGTATAGAGCTACATAGTATAGCATGTGTTGTATAGTGGTACATAGTATAAAATATGGTGTATAGCGGTATATAGTATAGAATATGGTATATAGTGGTAAACAGTATAGGATATGGTGTATTGTGGTACATAGTATAGAATATGGTGTATAGTGGTACATAGTATAGAATATGGTGTATAGAGGTACATAGTAAAGAATATGGTGTATAGTGGTACATAGTATAGAATATGGTGTATAGTGCTACATAGTATAGAAAGTGGTGTGTAATGGTACATAGTAAAGGATATGGTGTATAGTGGTACATAGTCTAGAATGTGGTGTATAGTGGTACATAGAATATGGTGTAAAGTGGTACATAGTATAGAATGTGGTGTAGAGCTGTATAGTGGTACATAGTATAGAATATGGTGTATAGTGGTACATAGTATAGAATGTGGTGTAGAGCTGTATAATGGTACATAGTATAGAATGTGGTGTATAGTGGTACATAGTATAGAATGTGATTTAGAGCTGTATAATGGTACATAGTATAGAATATGGTGTATAGTGGTACATAGTCTAGAATGTTGTGTATAGTGGTACATAGTCTAGAATATGGTGTAGAGCTGTATAGTGGTAGATAGAATAGAATATGGTGTAGAGCTGTATAGTGGTACATAGTATACAATAGGGTGTATAGTGGTATATAGTATAGAATATGGTGTATAGCTGTACAGTGGTGCATAGTATAGAGTATTGTGTATAGTGATACATAGCATAGAAAATGGTGTAGAGATGTATAGTGGTACATAGTATAGAATATGGTGTATAGTGGTACATAGTATAGAATATGGTGTATAGTGGTACATATTCTAGAATATGGAGTAGAGCTGTATAGTGGTACATAGAATAGAATATGGTGTAGAGCTGTATAGTGGTACATAGTATATAATAGGGTGTATAGTGGTATATAGTATTGAATATTGTGTATAGCTGTACAGTGGTGCATAGTATAGAGTGTTGTGTATAGTGATACATAGCATAGAATATGGTGTAGAGATGTATATAGTATAGAATATGGTATATAGTGGTAAATAGTATAGAATATGGTGTATTGTGGTACATAGTATAGAATATGGTGTATAGTGGTACACAGTTTAGAATATGGTGTATAGAGGTACATAGTATAGAATATGGTGTGTAGAGATACATAGTATATAATGTGTTGTAGAGCTTTATAGTGGTACATAGTATAGAATATGGTGTATAGTGCTACATAGTATAGAATGTGTTGTATAGTGGTACAAAGTATAAAATATGGTGTATAGCGGTATATAGTATAGAATATGGTATATAGTGGTAAATAGTATAGAATATGGTGTATTGTGGTACATAGTATAGAATATGGTGTATAGTGGTACACAGTATAGAATATGGTGTATAGAGGTACATAGTATAGAATATGGTGTATAGTGGTACATAGTATAGAATATGGTGTATAGTGCTATATAGTATAGAATGTGGTGTGTAGTGGTACATAGTATAAATTATGGTGTATAGAGGTACATAGTATAGAATATGGGGTATAGTGGTACATAGTCTAGAATGTGATGTATAGTGGTACATAGAATATGGTGTATAGTGGTACATAGTATAAAATGAGGTGTAGAGCTGTATAGTGCTGCATAGTATAGAATATGGTGTATAGTGGTATATAGTATAGAATATGGTGTATAGCTGTACAGTGGTGTATAGTATAGAGTATTGTGTATAGTGATACATAGCATAGAATATGGTGTAGAGATGTTAAGTGGTACGTAGTATAGAATATGGTGTATAGTGCTACATAGTATAGAATATGGTGTATAGTGGCATATAGTACAGAATGTGGTGTAGAGCTGTATAGTGGTACATAGTATAGAATATGGTGTATAGTTGTACATAGTATAGAATATGGTGTATAGTGGTACATAGTATAGAATGTTGTGTAAAGTGGTACATAGTATAGAATATGGTGTATAGTAGTATATAATATAGAATATGATGTAGAGCTGTATTGTGGTACATAGAATAGAATATGGTGTATAGTGGTACAAACTATAGAATATGGTGTATAGCACATAGTATAGAATAAGGTGTATAGTGGTACATGGTATAGAATATGGGGTAGAGCTGTATAGTGGTATATAGTATAGAATATGGTGTATAGTGGTACATAGTATAGAATATGGTGTATAGAGGTACATAGTATAGAATATGGTGTATAGTGGTACATAGTATATAATATGGTGTATAGTGGTACATAGTATATGTTGTATAGTGGTACATAGTCTAGAATATGGTGTAGAGCTGTATAGTGGTACATAGAATAGAATATGGTGTAGAGCTGTATAGTGGTACATAGTATACAATAGGGTGTATAGTGGTATATAGTATAGAATATGGTGTATAGCTGTACAGTGGTGCATAGTATAGAGTATTGTGTATAGTGATACATAGCATAGAAAATGGTGTAGAGATGTATAGTGGTACATAGTATAGAATATGGTGTATAGTGGTACATAGTATAGAATATGGTGTATAGTGGTACATATTCTAGAATATGGAGTAGAGCTGTATAGTGGTACATAGATTAGAATATGGTGTAGAGCTGTATAGTGGTACATAGTATATAATAGGGTGTATAGTGGTATATAGTATTGAATATTGTGTATAGCTGTACAGTGGTGCATAGTATAGAGTGTTGTGTATAGTGATACATAGCATAGAATATGGTGTAGAGATGTATATAGTATAGAATATGGTATATAGTGGTAAATAGTATAGAATATGGTGTATTGTGGTACATAGTATAGAATATGGTGTATAGTGGTACACAGTTTAGAATATGGTGTATAGAGGTACATAGTATAGAATATGGTGTGTAGAGATACATAGTATATAATGTGTTGTAGAGCTTTATAGTGGTACATAGTATAGAATATGGTGTATAGTGCTACATAGTATAGAATGTGTTGTATAGTGGTACAAAGTATAAAATATGGTGTATAGCGGTATATAGTATAGAATATGGTATATAGTGGTAAATAGTATAGAATATGGTGTATTGTGGTACATAGTATAGAATATGGTGTATAGTGGTACACTGTATAGAATATGGTGTATAGAGGTACATAGTATAGAATATGGTGTATAGTGGTACATAGTATAGAATATGGTGTATAGTGCTTCATAGTATAGAATGTGGTTTGTAGTGGTACATAGTATAAATTATGGTGTATAGAGGTACATAGTATAGAATATGGGGTATAGTGGTACATAGTCTAGAATGTGATGTATAGTGGTACATATAATATGGTGTATAGTGGTACATAGTATAAAATGAGGTGTAGAGCTGTATAGTGCTGCATAGTATAGAATATGGTGTATAGTGGTATATAGTATAGAATATGGTGTATAGCTGTACAGTGGTGTATAGTATAGAGTATTGTGTATAGTGATACATAGCATAGAATATGGTGTAGAGATGTTAAGTGGTACGTAGTATAGAATATGGTGTATAGTGCTACATAGTATAGAATATGGTGTATAGTGGTACATAGTATAGAATGTGGTGTAAAGTGGTACATAGTATAGAATATGGTGTATAGTGGTATATAATATAGAATATGATGTAGAGCTGTATTGTGGTACATAGAATAGAATATGGTGTATAGTGGTACAAAGTATAGAATATGGTGTATAGCACATAGTATAGAATAAGGTGTATAGTGGTACATGGTATAGAATATGGGGTAGAGCTGTATAGTGGTATATAGTATAGAATATGGTGTATAGTGGTACATAGTATAGAATATGGTGTATAGAGGTACATAGTATAGAATATGGTGTATAGTGGTACATAGTATATAATATGGTGTATAGTGGTACATAGTATATGGTGTATTGTGGTACATTGTATAGAATGTGGTGTAGAGCTGTATAGTGGTTCATAGTATAGAATATGGTGTATAGTGGTACATAGTCTAGAATGTGGTGTATAGTGGTACATAGTATAGAATATAGTGTACAGTGGTACATAGTATAGAATGTGGTGTAGAGCTGTATAGTGGTACATAGTATATATTGTGGTGTAGAGCTGTATAATGGTACATAGTATAGAATGTGGTGTATAGTGTTACATTTTATAGAATATGGTGTATAGCGGTACATAGTATAGAATGTGGTGTACAGTAGTATATAGTATAGAATATGGTGTAGAGCTGTATAGTGGTACATAGTATAGAATGTGGTATACAGCTGTATAGTGGTACATAGTATAGAATATGGTGTATAGTGGTATATAGTATAGAATATGGTGTAGAGCTATATAGTGGTTCATAGTATAGAAAATGGTGTATAGTAGTACATAGTATAGAAGATGGGGTGAGCTATATAGTTGTTTATAGTATAGAATATGGTTTATAATGGTACATAGTTTAAAATATGGTGTATAGTGGTATATAGTATAGAATATTGTGTATAGAGGTACATAGTATAGAATATGGTGTATAGATGTACATAGTATAGAATATGGTATATAGTGGTACATAGTCTAGAATGTGGTGTAGAGCTGTAGAGTGGTACATAGAATAGAATATGGTGTAGAGCTGTATAGTGGTACATAGTATACAATAGCGTTTATAGTGGTATATAGTATAGAATATGGTGTATAGCTGTACAGTGGTGTATAGTATAGAGTGTTGTGTATAGTGATACATAGCATAGAATATGGTGTAGAGATGTATATAGTATAGAATATGGTATATAGTGGTAAATAGTATAGAATATGGTGTATTGTGGTACATAGTATAGAATATGGTGTATAGTGGTACACAGTTTAGAATATGGTGTATAGAGGTACATAGTATAGAATATGGTGTGTAGAGATACATAGTATATAATGTGTTGTAGAGCTTTATAGTGGTACATAGTATAGAATATGGTGTATAGTGCTACATAGTATAGAATGTGTTGTATAGTGGTACAAAGTATAAAATATGGTGTATAGCGGTATATAGTATAGAATATGGTATATAGTGGTAAATAGTATAGAATATGGTGTATTGTGGTACATAGTATAGAATATGGTGTATAGTGGTACACAGTATAGAATATGGTGTATAGAGGTACATAGTATAGAATATGGTGTATAGTGGTACATAGTATAGAATATGGTGTATAGTGCTACATAGTATAGAATGTGGTGTGTAGTGGTACATAGTATAAATTATGGTGTATAGAGGTACATAGTATAGAATATGGGGTATAGTGGTACATAGTCTAGAATGTGATGTATAGTGGTACATATAATATGGTGTATAGTGGTAAATAGTATAAAATGAGGTGTAGAGCTGTATAGTGCTGCATAGTATAGAATATGGTGTATAGTGGTATATAGTATAGAATATGGTGTATAGCTGTACAGTGGTGTATAGTATAGAGTATTGTGTATAGTGATACATAGCATAGAATATGGTGTAGAGATGTTAAGTGGTACGTAGTATAGAATATTGTGTATAGTGCTACATAGTATAGAATATGGTGTATAGTGGTACATAGTATAGAATGTGGTGTAAAGTGGTACATAGTATAGAATATGGTGTATAGTGGTATATAATATAGAATATGATGTAGAGCTGTATTGTGGTACATAGAATAGAATATGGTGTATAGTGGTACAAAGTATAGAATATGGTGTATAGCACATAGTATAGAATAAGGTGTATAGTGGTACATGGTATAGAATATGGGGTAGAGCTGTATAGTGGTATATAGTATAGAATATGGTGTATAGTGGTACATAGTATAGAATATGGTGTATAGAGGTACATAGTATAGAATATGGTGTATAGTGGTACATAGTATATAATATGGTGTATAGTGGTACATAGTATATGGTGTATTGTGGTACATTGTATAGAATGTGGTGTAGAGCTGTATAGTGGTTCATAGTATAGAATATGGTGTATAGTGGTACATAGTATAGAATGTGATGAAGAGCTGTATAGTGGTACATAGTATAGAATATGTTGTATAGTGGTACATAGTATAGAATGTGGTGTAGAGCTGTATAATGGTACATAGTATAAAATGTGGTATAGAGCTGTATAGTGGTATATAGTATAGAATGTGGTGTATAGTGATACATAGTATAGAATAAGGTGTATAGTGGTATATAGTATAGAATGTCGTTTATAGTGGTACATAGTATAGAATATGGTGTATAGTGGTATATATTATAGAACATGGTGTAGAGCTGAATATTGGTACATAGTATAGAATGTGGTATACAGCTGTATAGTGGTACATAGTATAGAATATGGTGTATAGTGGTATATAGTATAGAATATGGGTTAGAGCTATATAGTGGTTCATAGAATAGAAAATGGTGTATAGTAGTACATAGTATAGAATATGGGGTGAGCTATATAGTTGTTTATAGTATAGAATATGGTTTATAGTAGTACATAGTTTATAATATGGTTTATAGTGGTATATAGTATAGAATATTGTGTATAGAGGTACATAGAATAGAATATGGTGTATAGATGTACATAGTATAGAAAATGGTATATAGTGGTACATAGTCTAGAATATGGTGTAGAGCTGTATAGTGGTACATAGAATAGAATATGGTGTAGAGCTGTATAGTGGTACATAGTATACAATAGCGTGTATAGTGGTATATAGTATAGAATATGGTGTATAGCTGTACAGTGGTGTATAGTATAGAGTATTGTGTATAGTGATACATAGCATAGAATAAGGTGTAGAGATGTTAAGTGGTACGTAGTATAGAATATGGTGTATAGTGCTACATAGTATAGAATATGGTGTATAGTGGCATATAGTACAGAATGTGGTGTAGAGCTGTATAGTGGTACATAGTATAGAATATGGTGTACAGTGGTACATAGTATAGAATATGGTGTATAGTGGTACATAGTATAGAATGTGGTGTGTAGTGGTACATAGTATAGAATATGGGGTATAGTGGTACATAGTCAAGAATGTGGTGTATAGTGGTACATAGAATATGGTGTATAGTGGTACATAGTATAAAAAGTGGTGTAGAGCTGTATAGTGGTTCATAGTATAGAATATGGTGTATAGTGCTGCATAGTATAGAATGTGGTGTAGAGCTGTATAATGGTACATATTATAGAATGTGGTGTATAGTGGTACATAGTATAGAATGTGATTTAGAGCTGTATAATGGTACATAGTATAGAATATGGTGTATAGTGGTACATAGTCTAGAATGTGGTGTATAGTGGTACATAGTATAGAATATAGTGTACAGTGGTACATAGTATAGAATGTGGTGTAGAGCTGTATAGTGGTACATAGTATATATTGTGGTGTAGAGCTGTATAATGGTACATAGTATAGAATGTGGTGTATAGTGTTACATTTTATAGAATATGGTGTATAGCGGTACATAGTATAGAATGTGGTGTACAGTAGTATATAGTATAGAATATGGTGTAGAGCTGTATAGTGGTACAAAGTATAGAATGTGGTATACAGCTGTATAGTGGTACATAGTATAGAATATGGTGTATAGTGGTATATAGTATAGAATATGGTGTAGAGCTATATAGTGGTTCATAGTATAGAAAATGGTGTATAGTAGTACATAGTATAGAAGATGGGGTGAGCTATATAGTTGTTTATAGTATAGAATATGGTTTATAATGGTACATAGTTTAAAATATGGTGTATAGTGGTATATAGTATAGAATATTGTGTATAGAGGTACATAGTATAGAATATGGTGTATAGATGTACATAGTATAGAATATGGTATATAGTGGTACATAGTCTAGAATGTGGTGTAGAGCTGTATAGTGGTACATAGAATAGAATATGGTGTAGAGCTGTATAGTGGTACATAGTATACAATAGCGTTTATAGTGGTATATAGTATAGAATATGGTGTATAGTGGCATATAGTACAGAATGTGGTGTAGAGCTGTATAGTGGTACATAGTATAGAATATGGTGTATAGTGGTACATAGTATAGAATGTGGTGTAAAGTGGTACATAGTATAGAATATGGTGTATAGTGGTATATAATATAGAATATGATGTAGAGCTGTATTGTGGTACATAGTATAGAATATGGTGTATAGTGGTACATAGAATAGAATATGGTGTATAGCACATAGTATAGAATAAGGTGTATAGTGGTACATGGTATAGAACATGGTGTAGAGCTGTATAGTGGTACATAATATAGAATATGGTGTAGAGCTGTATAGTGGTACATAGTATAGAAAATTGTGTATAGTTTGTGGTACATAGCATAAAATAAGGTGTAGAGCTGTATAGTGGTACATAGTATAGAATGTGGTTCAGTGCTGTATAGTGGTACATGGCATAGAATATGGGGTAGAGCTGTTAAGTGGTATATAGTACAGAATATGGTGTAAAGTGGAACATAGTCTAGAATATGTTGTATAGTGGTATATAGTATAGAATATGGTGTATAGTGGTACATAGTATAGAACATGGTGCATAGTGGTACATAGTATAGAATGTTGTTTATAGTGGAACATAGTATAGAACATGGTGTAGAGCTGTATAGTGGTACATAGTATAGAATGTTGTGTATAGTGTTACATAGTATAGAATATGGTTTATAGTGGTACATAGTATAGAATGTGGTGTATAGTAGTATATAGTATAGAATATGGTGTAGAGCTGTACAGTGGTACATGGCATAGAATATGGGGTAGAGCTGTATAGTGGTATATAGTATAGAATATGGTATATAGTGGTACATAGTATAGAATGTGATGTAGAGCTGTATAGTGGTACATAGTATAGAATATGTTGTATAGTTGTACATAGTATAGAATGTGGTGTAGAGCTGTATAATGGTACATAGTGTAGAATTTGGTATAGAGCTGTATAGTGGTACATAGTATAGAATATGGTATATAGAGGTACATAGTATAGAATTTGGTGTAGAGCTGTATAGTGGTGCATAGTATAGAGTATTGTGTAGAGTGATACATAGCATAGAATATGGTGTAGAGCTGTATAGTGGTGCAGAGTATAGAATATGGTGTATAGTGCTACATATTACAGCATATGGTGTATAGTGGTATATAGTATACAATTTGGGGTAGAGCTGTATAGTGGTACATAGTATAGAATATGGTGTATAGTGGTACATAGTATAGAATATGGTGTATATAGGTACATAGTTTAGAATATTGTGTATAGTGGTATATAGTATAGAATATGGTATATTGTGGTAAATTGTATAGAATATGGTGTATAGAGTTACATAGTACAGAATATGGTGTATAGAGGTACATAGTATAGAATGTGGTGTATAGTGGTACATTGTATAGAATTTGGTGTAGAGTTGTATAGTGGTACATAGTATAGAATGTGGTACAGAGCTGTATAGTGGTACATGGCATAGAATATGGGGTAGAGCTGTTAAGTGGTATATAGCGTAGAAGATGGTGTAAAGTGGTACATAGTCTAGAATATGTTGTATAGTGGTATATAGTATAGAATATGGTGTATAGTGGTACATAGTATAGAATATGGTGTATAGTGGTACATAGTATAGAATGTTGTTTATAGTGGTACATAGTATAGAATATGGTGTATAGTGGTATATAGTATAGAACATGGTGTAGAGCTGAATATTGGTACATAGTATAAAATATGGTGTAGAGCTGTATAGTGGTACATAGTATAGAATGTGGTGTATAGTGTTACATAGTATAGAATATGGTTTATAGTGGTACATAGTATAGAATGTGGTGTATAGTAGTATATAGTATAGAATATGGTGTTGAGCTGTACAGTGGTACATAGTATAGAATGTGGTGCAGAGCTGTATAGTGGTACATGGCATAGAATATGGGGTAGAGCTGTATAGTGGTACATAGTCTAGAATATGTTGTATAGAGGTACATAGTATAGAATATGGTGTATAGAGGTACATAGTATAGAATATGGTGTATAGTGGTACATATTAAAGAATGTGATGTAGAGCTGTATAGTGGTACATAGTATAGAATATGATGTATAGAGGTACATAGTATAGAATATGGTGTATAGAGGTACATAGTATAGAATATGGTGTATAGTGGTACATAGTATAGAATGTGGTGTATAGTGGTAAATAGTGGTACATTTTATAGAATGTGGTGTAGTGGTACATAGTATAGAATGTGGTGTATAGTAGTACAAAGTATAGAATACGGTGTAGAGCTGTATATTAGTACATAGTATAGAATATGGTGTAGTGTTGTATAGTGGTACATAGTATAGAATATGGTTTAGAGCTGTATATTGGTACATAGTATAGAAAATGGTGTATAGTGGTACATAGTATAGAATGTGGTGTATAGTGGTACATAGTATAGAATATAGTGTATAAAGGCACATAGTATAGAATATGGTGTACAGTGATACATAGTATAGAATGTGGTGTATAGTGGTACATAGTATATAATATGGTGTATAGAGGTACATAGTATAGAATATGGTGTATAGAGGTACATTGTCTAGAATATGGTGTATAGTGTTACATAGTCTAGAATATGGTGTAAAGTGGTAAACAGAATATGATGTATAGCGGTACTTAGTATAGAATGTGGTGTAGAGCTGAATAGTGGTACATAGTATAGAATATGGTGTATAGTGGTACATAGTATAGAATATGGTGTAGAGCTGTATAGTGGTTCATAGTATAGAATATAGTGTATAGTGGTATATACATAGTACAGAATATGGGGTAGAGCTGTATAGTTGTATATCGTATAGAATATGGTGTATAGTGGTACATTGTATAGAATATGGTTAATAGTGGTATATAGTATAGAATATGGTGTATAGTGGTACATAGTATAGAATGTGGTGAAGAGCTGTATAATGGTACATAGTATAGGATGTGGTGTATAGTGGTATATTGTATAGATTATGGTGTATAGAGATACATAGTATAGAATATGGTGTATAGTAGTACATAGTCTAGAATGTGGAGTATAGTGGTATATAGTATAGATTGTGGTGTAGAGCTATATAGCGGTATATCGTATAGAATATGGTGTATAGTGGTACATAGTATAGAATATGGTGTATAGAGGTACATAGTATAGAATATGGGGTATAGTGGTACATAGTATAGAATGTGGTGTATAGTGGTACATAGTGGAACATAGTATAGAATGTGGTGTAGTGGTACATATGTAGAATGTGGTGTATAGTGGTTTATGGTGTAGAGCTGTATAGTGGTACATTGTATAGAATGTGGTGTATAGTAGTACATAGTATAGAATACATTGTAGAGCTGTATAGTGGTACATAGTATAGAATATGGTGTATAGTGGTACCTAGTATAGAATATGGTGTAGAGCTGTATAGTGGTACATAGTATAGAATATGGTGTAGTGTTGTATAGTGGGACATAGTATAGAAAATGGTGTAGAGCTGTATTGTGGTACATAGTATAGAATATGGTGTATAGTGGTACATAGTATAGAATATGGTGTAGAGCTGTATAATGGTACATAGTATTGAATTTGGTATAGAACTGTATAGTAGTACATAGTATAGAATACGGTGTTGAGCTGTATAGTGGTACATAGTATAGAATGTGGTGTAGAGCTGTATAGTGGTACATAGTATAAAATATGGTGTATAGTGGTACATAGTATAGAATATGGTGTATAGTAGTACATAGTATAGAATATGGTGTAGAGCTGTATAGTGGTACATAGTATAGAATATGGTGTAGTGTTGTATAGTGGTACATAGTATAGAATATAGTGTAGAGCTGTATTGTGGTACATAGTATAGAATATGGTGTATAGTGGTACATAGTATAGAATATGGTGTATAGAGGTAAATAGTATAGAAAATGGTGGATAGTGGTACATAGTATGGAATACGGTGTAGAGTGGTACAAAGTATAGAATATGGTGTATTGTGGTACATTGTATAGAATATGGTACATAGAGGTACAAAGTATAGAATATGGTGTATAGTGGTACATAGTATAGAATGTGGTGTATAGTGGTACATAGTATAGAATTTGGTGTAGAGCTGTATAGTGGTACATAGTATAGAATATGGTGTATAGAGGTACATATTATAGAATGTGGTGTAGAGCTGTATAGTGGTAAATAGTATAGAATATGTTGTATAGTGTTATATAGTATAGATTGTGGTGTAAAGCTGTATAATGGTACATAGTATAGAATGTGGTGTATAGTGGTACATAGTATAGAATGTGGTGTATAGTGGTACATAGTACAGAATGTGGTGTACAGCTGTATAGTGGTAAATAGTATAGAATATGTTGTATAGTGGTACATAGTATAGATTGTGGTGTAAAGCTGTATAATGGTACAAAGTATAGAATGTGGTGTATTGTGGTACATAGTATAGAATATGGTGTATAGTGAGTGGTACATAGTAAAGAATGTGGTGTATAGTGGTACATAGTATATAATATGGTGTATAGAGGTACATAGTATAGAATATGGTGTATAGAGGTACATAGTCTGAGATATGGTGTATAGTATTACATAGTCTAGAATATGGTGTATAGTGGTACATAGAATATGATGTATTGCAGTACATAGTATAGAATGTTGTGTAGAGCTGAATAGTGGCACATAGTACAAAATATGGTGTATTGTGGAACATAGTATAGAATGTGGTGTAGAGATGTATAGTGGTACATAGTATAGAATGTGGTGTATAGTGCAACATACTATAGAATATGGTGTATAGAGGTACTTAGTATAGAATGTGGTCTATAGTAGTATATAGTATAGAATATGGTGTAGAGCTGTACAGTTGTACATAGCATAGAATATAGTGTAGAGGTTTATAGTGGCACATAGTATAGAATATATTGTATAGTGGTAAATAGTATAGAATATGGTGTAGAGCTGTATAGTGGTTCATAGTATAGAATATGGTGTATAGTGGTATATACATAGTACAGAATATGGGGTAGAGCTGTATAGTTGTATATCATATAGAATGTGGTGTATAGAGGTAAATAGTATAGATTATGGTGTATAGTGGTACATAGTATAGAATGTGGTGAAGAGCTGTATAATGGTACATAGTATAGGATGTGGTGTATAGTAGTACACAGTCTAGAATGTGGTGTAAAGTGGTATAAATTATAGAATGTGGTGTAGAGCTGTTTAGTGGTAAATCGTATAGAATATGGTGTATAGTGGTATATAGTATAGAATATGGTGTATAGCGGTACATAGTTTAGAATATGGGGTATAGTGGTACATAGTATAGAATGTGGTGTATCTTGGTGAATGGTGTAGAGCTGTATAGTGGTACATAGTATAGAATGTGGTCTAGAGCTGTATAGTGGTACATAGTATTGAATATGGAGTATAGAGGTACATAGTATAGAATGTGGTGTATAGTGGTACATAGTGGTACATAGTATAGAATGTGGTGTAGTGGTACATAGTATAGAATGTGGTGTATAGTGGTATATGGTGTAGAGCTGTATAGTGGTACATAGTATAGAATGTGGTGTATAGTAGTACATAGTATAGAATACGGTGTAGATCTGTATAGTGGTACATAGTATATAATGTGGTGTAGTGTTGTATAGTGGTACATAGTATAGAAAATAGTGTAGAGCTGTATTGTGGTACATAGTATAGAATATGGTGTATTGTGGTACATAGTATAGAATATGGTTTATAGTGGTACATAGTATAGAATATGGTGTATAGAGGTACATAGTATAGAATATGGTGTATAGCGTTACATAGTATAGAATGTGGTGTATATTGGAACATAGTATAGAATTTGGTGTAGAGCTGTATAGTGGTACATAGTATAAAATAACGTGTATAGAGGAACATAGTATAGAATATGGTGTAGAGCTGTATTGTGGTACATAGTATAGAATACGGTGTATAGTGGTACATAGTATAGAATATGGTGTATAGAGGTACATAGTATAGAATATGGTGTATAGTGGTACATAGTATGAAATACGGTGTATAGTGGTACATACTATAGAATATTGTGTAGAGCTGTAAAGTGGTAAATAGTATAGAATATGTTGTATAGTGGTACATAGTATCGATTGTGGTGTAGAGCTGTATAGTTATACATAGTATAGACAATGGTGTATAGAGGTACATAGTATAGAATATGGTGTATTGTGGTACATAGTATAGAATGTGGTGTATAGTGGTACATAGTATAGAATACAGTGTAAAGAGGCACATAGTATAGAATATGGTGTATAGTGGTACATAGAATAGATTGTGGTGTATAGTGGTACATAGTATATAATATGGTGTATAGAGGTACATAGTATAGAATTTGGTGTATAGAGGTACATCGTCTAGAATATGGTGTATAGTGGTACATAGTATAGAATGTGGTGTAGAGCTGTATAGTGGTACATAGTATAGAATGTGGTGTATAGTGCTACATACTACAGAATATGGTGTATAGAGGTACTTAGTATAGAATGTGGTCTATAGTAGTATATAGTATAGAATTAGGTGTAGACCTGTATAGTTGTACATAGTATAGAATGTGGTATAGAGCTGTATGTGGTACATAGCACAGAATATAGTGTAGAGGTTTATAGTGGTACATAGTATAGAATATGGTGTATAGTGGTAAATAGTATAGAATATGGTGTAGAGCTGTATAGTGGTTCATAGTATAGAATATGGTGTATAGTGGTATATACATTGTAGAGAATATGGTGTAGAGCTGTATAGTTGTATATCGTATAGAATATGGTGTATAGTGGTACATTGTATAGAATATGGTTAATAGTGGTATATAGTATAGAATATGGTGTATAGAGGTAAATAGTATAGATTATGGTGTATAGTGGTACATAGTATAGAATGTGGTGAAGAGCTGTATAATGGTACATAGTATAGGATGTGGTGTATAGTAGTACATAGACTAGAATGTGGTGTATAGTGGTATATAGTATAGAATGTGGTGTAGAGCTGTATTGTGGTACATCGTATAGAATATGGTGTATAGTGGTACAAAGTATAGAATATGGTGTCTAGAGGTACATAGTATAGAATATGGGGTATAGTGGTACATAGTATAGAATGTGGTGTAGTGGTACATAGTATAGAATGTGGTGTATAGTGTTGAATGGTGTAGAGCTGTATAGTTGTACATAGTATAGAATGTGGTGTATAGTAGTACATCGTATAGAATAAGGTGTAGAGCTGTATAGTGGTACATAGTACAGAATGTGGTGTAGAGCTGTATAGTGGTACATAGTATTGAATATGGTGTATAGAGGTACATAGTATAGAATGTGTTTTAGAGCTGTATAGTGGGACATAGTATAGAATATGGTGTATAGTGGTACATAGTATAGAACATGGTGTATAGTGGTACATAGTATAGAATATGGTGTCGAGCTGTATTGTGGTACATAGTATAGAATATGGTGTATAGTGGTACATAGTATAGAATATGGTGTATTGAGGTAGATAGTATAGAATATGGTGTAGAGTGGTACATAGTATGGAATACGGTGTATAGTGGTACATCATATAGAATAAGGTGTATTGTGGTACATTGTATAGAATATGGTGTATAGAGGTACATAGTATAGAATATGGTGTATAGTGGTACATATTATAGAATGTGGTGTATAGTGGTACATAGTATAGAATTTGGTGTAGAGCTGTATATTGGTACATAGTATAGAATGTGGTGTAGAGCTGTATAGTGGTACATAGTATAGAATATGGTGTATAGTAGTACATAGTATAGAATGTGTTGTAGAGCTGTATAGTGGTACATAGTATAGAATATGGTGTATAGTGGTACATAGTATAGAATATGGTGTATAGTGGTACATAGTATAGATTATGGTGTAGAGCAGTATAGTGGTACATAGTATAGAATATGGTGTAGTGTTGTATAGTGGTACATAGTATAGAATATGGTGTAGAGCTGTATTGTGGTACGTATTATAGAATATAGTGTATAGTGGTACATAGTATAGAATATGGTATATAGAGGTACATATTATAGAATGTGGTGTATAGTGGTACATAGTATAGAATATGGTGTATTGTGGTACATTGTATAGAATATGGTGTACAGAGGTACATAGTATAGAAAATGGTGTATAGTGGTACATATTATAGAATGTGGTGTATAGTGGTACATAGTATAGAATTTGGTGTAGAGCTATATAGTAGTACATAGTATAGAATTTGGTGTAGAGCTGTATAGTGGTGCATAGTATAGAGTATTGTGTATAGTGATACATAGCATAGAATATGGTGTAGAGCTGTATAGTGGTACATGGTATAGAATATGGTGTATAGAGGTACATAGTATAGAATATGGTGTATAGAGGTACATAGTATAGAATATGGTGTATAGTGGTACATAATATGGAATACGGTGTATAGTGGAACATAGTATAGAATATGGTGTATAGAGGTAAATAGTATAGATTATGGTGAATAGTGGTACATAGTATAGAATGTGGTGAAGAGCTGTATAATGGTACATAGTATAGGATGTGGTATATAGTAGTACATAGTCTAGAATGTGGTGTATAGTGGTATATATTATAGAATGTGGTGTAGAGCTGTATAGTGGTACATGGTATAGAATATGGTGTATAGTGGTATATAGTATAGAATATGGTGTATAGCGGTACATAGTATAGAATATGGGGTATAGTGGTACATAGTATAGAATGTGGTGTATAGTGGTACAAAGTGGTACATAGTATAGAAGGTGGTGTAGTGGTACATAGTATAGAATGTTGTGTATAGTGGTGAATGGTGTAGAGCTGTATAGTGGTACATAGTATAGAATGTGGTCTAGAGCTGTATAGTGGTACATAGTATTGAATATGGTGTATAGAGGTACATAGTATAGAATGTGGTGTAGAGCTGAATAGTGGTACATAGTATAGAATATGGTGTATAGTGGTACATAGTATAGAGTATGATGTAGAGCTGTGTAGTGGTACATAGTATAGAATGTGGTGTATAGTGCTACATACTATAGAATATGGTGTATAGAGGTACTTAGTATAGAATGTGGTCTATAGTAGTATTAAGTATTGAATATAGTGTAGACCTGTACAGTTGTACATAGTATAGAATGTGGTATAGAGCTGTTTAGTGGTACATAGCATAGAATATAGTGTAGAGGTTTAAAGTGGTACATAGTATAGAATATGGTGTATAGTGGTAAATAGTATAGAATATGGTGTAGAGCTGTATAGTGGATCATAGTATAGAATATGGTGTATAGTGGTATATACATAGTACAGAATATGGGGTAGAGCTGTATAGTTGTATATCGTATAGAATATGGTGTATAGTGGTACATTGTATAGAATATGGTTAATAGTGGTATATAGTATAGAATATGGTGTATAGAGGTAAATAGTATAGAATATGGTGTATAGTGGAACATAGTATAGAATGTGGTGAAGAGCTGTATAATGGTACATAGTATAGGATGTGGTGTATAGTGGTATATAGTATAGATTATGGTGTATAGAGGTACATAGTATAGAATATGGTGTATAGTAGTACATAGTCCAGATTGTGGAGTATATTGATATATAGTATAGATTGTGGTGTAGAGCTATATAGTGGTACATCATATAGAATATGGTATATAGTGGTATATAGTATAGAATATGGTGTATAGTGGTACATAGTAGAGAATATGGGGTATAGTGGTACATAGTATAGAATGTGGTGTATAGTGGTACATAGTGGTACATAGTATAGAATGTGGTGTAGAGGTCATATGTAGAATGTGGTGTATAGTGGTGTATGGTGTAGAGCTGTATAGTGTTACATTGTATATAATGTGGTGTATAGTAGTACATAGTATAGAATACGGTGTAGAGCTGTAAAGTGGTACATAGTATAGAATGTGGTGTAGAGCTGTATAGTGGTACATAGTATAGAATATGGTGTGTAGAGGTACATAGTATAGAATGTGATGAATAGCTGTATAGTGGTACATAGTATAGAATATGGTGTATAGTGGTACATAGTATAGAATATGGTGAAGAGCTGTATAGTGGTACATAGTATAGAATATGGTGTAGTGTTGTATAGTGGGACATAGTATGGAAAATGGTGTATCGCTGTATTGTGGTACATAGTATAGAATATGGTGTATAATGGTACATAGTATTGAATTTGGTATAGAACTGTATAGTGGTACATAGTATAGAATATGGTGTATAGTCGTATATAGTATAGAATATGGTATAGAACTGTATAATGGTATATAGTATAGAATATGGTGTATAGAGATACATAGTATAGAATATGGTGTAGAGCTGTATAGTGGTACATAGTATAGAAAATGGTGTATAGTGGTATATAGTATAGAATATGGTGTAAAGTGGTACACAGTATAGAATATGGTGTATAGTGGTACATAGCATAGAATGTGGTGTATAGTGGTAAATATTATAGAATATGGTGTATAGTGGTACATTGTTTAGAATATGGTGTACAGTGGTACATAGCATAGAATGTGTTGTATAGTGGTACATAGTATAGAACATGGTGTAGAGCTGTATAGTGGTACATAATATAGAATATGGTGTAGAGCTGTATAGTGGTACATAGTATAGAAAATTGTGTATAGTTTGTGGTACATAGCATAAAATAAGGTGTAGAGCTGTATAGTGGTACATAGTATAGAATGTGGTTCAGTGCTGTATAGTGGTACATGGCATAGAATATGGGGTAGAGCTGTTAAGTGGTATATAGTACAGAATATGGTGTAAAGTGGAACATAGTCTAGAATATGTTGTATAGTGGTATATAGTATAGAATATGGTGTATAGTGGTACATAGTATAGAACATGGTGCATAGTGGTACATAGTATAGAATGTTGTTTATAGTGGAACATAGTATAGAACATGGTGTAGAGCTGTATAGTGGTACATAGTATAGAATGTGGTGTATAGTGTTACATAGTATAGAATATGGTTTATAGTGGTACATAGTATAGAATGTGGTGTATAGTAGTATATAGTATAGAATATGGTGTAGAGCTGTACAGTGGTACATGGCATAGAATATGGGGTAGAGCTGTATAGTGGTATATAGTATAGAATATGGTATATAGTGGTACATAGTATAGAATGTGATGTAGAGCTGTATAGTGGTACATAGTATAGAATATATTGTATAGTTGTACATAGTATAGAATGTGGTGTAGAGCTGTATAATGGTACATAGTGTAGAATTTGGTATAGAGCTGTATAGTGGTACATAGTATAGAATATGGTATATAGAGGTACATAGTATAGAATTTGGTGTAGAGCTGTATAGTGGTGCATAGTATAGAGTATTGTGTAGAGTGATACATAGCATAGAATATGGTGTAGAGCTGTATAGTGGTGCAGAGTATAGAATATGGTGTATAGTGCTACATATTACAGCATATGGTGTATAGTGGTATATAGTATAGAATTTGGGGTAGAGCTGTATAGTGGTACATAGTATAGAATATGGTGTATAGTGGTACATAGTATAGAATATGGTGTATATAGGTACATAGTTTAGAATATTGTGTATAGTGGTATATAGTATAGAATATGGTATATTGTGGTAAATTGTATAGAATATGGTGTATAGAGTTACATAGTACAGAATATGGTGTATAGAGGTACATAGTATAGAATGTGGTGTATAGTGGTACATTGTATAGAATTTGGTGTAGAGTTGTATAGTGGTACATAGTATAGAATGTGGTACAGAGCTGTATAGTGGTACATGGCATAGAATATTCTATACACCATATTCTATACTATGTACCACTATATACCATATTCTATACTTTGTACCTCTATATACAATATTCTATACAATGTACCACATTACACCATATTCTATACTATGTACCACTATACACCGTATAGAATATGGTGTATAGTGGTATATAGTATAGAACATGGTGTAGAGCTGAATATTGGTACATAGTATAAAATATGGTGTAGAGCTGTAAAGTGGTACATAGTATAGAATGTGGTGTATAGTGTTACATAGTATAGAATATGGTTTATAGTGGTACATAGTATAGAATGTGGTGTATAGTAGTATATAGTATAGAATATGGTGTTGAGCTGTACAGTGGTACATAGTATAGAATGTGGTGCAGAGCTGTATAGTGGTACATTGCATAGAATATGGGGTAGAGCTGTATAGTGGTACATAGTCTAGAATATGTTGTATAGAGGTATATAGTATAGAATATGGTGTATAGAGGTACATAGTATAGAATATGGTGTATAGTGGTACATATTATAGAATGTGATGTAGAGCTGTATAGTGGTACATAGTATAGAATATGATGTATAGAGGTACATAGTATAGAATATGGTGTATAGAGGTACATAGTATAGAATATGGTGTATAGTGGTACATAGTATAGAATGTGGTGTATAGTGGTAAATAGTGGTACATTTTATAGAATGTGGTGTAGTGGTACATAGTATAGAATGTGGTGTATAGTAGTACAAAGTATAGAATACGGTGTAGAGCTGTATATTAGTACATAGTATAGAATATGGTGTAGTGTTGTATAGTGGTACATAGTATAGAATATGGTTTAGAGCTGTATAGTGGTACATAGTATAGAAAATGGTGTATAGTGGTACATAGTATAGAATGTGGTGTATAGTGGTACATAGTATAGAATATAGTGTATAAAGGCACATAGTATAGAATATGGTGTACAGTGATACATAGTATAGAATGTGGTGTATAGTGGTACATAGTATATAATATGGTGTATAGAGGTACATAGTATAGAATATGGTGTATAGAGGTACATTGTCTAGAATATGGTGTATAGTGTTACATAGTCTAGAATATGGTGTATAGTGGTAAACAGAATATGATGTATAGCGGTACTTAGTATAGAATGTGGTGTAGAGCTGAATAGTGGTACATAGTATAGAATATGGTGTATAGTGGTACATAGTATAGAATATGGTGTAGAGCTGTATAGTGGTTCATAGTATAGAATATAGTGTATAGTGGTATATACATAGTACAGAATATGGGGTAGAGCTGTATAGTTGTATATCGTATAGAATATGGTGTATAGTGGTACATTGTATAGAATATGGTTAATAGTGGTATATAGTATAGAATATGGTGTATAGAGGTAAATAGTATAGAATATGGTGTATAGTGGTACATAGTATAGAATGTGGTGAAGAGCTGTATAATGGTACATAGTATAGGATGTGGTGTATAGTGGTATATTGTATAGATTATGGTGTATAGAGGTACATAGTATAGAATATGGTGTATAGTAGTACATAGTCTAGAATGTGGAGTATAGTGGTATATAGTATAGATTGTGGTGTAGAGCTATATAGCAGTACATCGTATAGAATATGGTGTATAGTGGTACATAGTATAGAATATGGTGTATAGAGGTACATAGTATAGAATATGGGGTATAGTGGTACATAGTATAGAATGTGGTGTATAGTGGTACATAGTGGAACATAGTATAGAATGTGGTGTAGTGGTACATATGTAGAATGTGGTGTATAGTGGTTTATGGTGTAGAGCTGTATAGTGGTACATTGTATAGAATGTGGTGTATAGTAGTACATAGTATAGAATACAGTGTAGAGCTGTATAGTGGTACATAGTATAGAATATGGTGTGTAGAGGTACACAGTAAAGAATGTGTTGTAGAGCTGTATAGTGGTACATAGTATAGAATATGGTGTATAGTGGTACCTAGTATAGAATATGGTGTAGAGCTGTATAGTGGTACATAGTATAGAATATGGTGTAGTGTTGTATAGTGGGACATAGTATAGAAAATGGTGTAGAGCTGTATTGTGGTACATAGTATAGAATATGGTGTATAGTGGTACATAGTATAGAATATGGTGTAGAGCTGTATAATGGTACATAGTATTGAATTTGGTATAGAACTGTATAGTAGTACATAGTATAGAATACGGTGTTGAGCTGTATAGTGGTACATAGTATAGAATGTGGTGTAGAGCTGTATAGTGGTACATAGTATAGAATATGGTGTATAGTGGTACATAGTATAGAATGTGTTGTAGAGCTGTATAGTGGTACAAAGTATAGAATATAGTGTATAGTGGT
Source organism: Taudactylus pleione (assembly GCA_031769625.1). NCBI lineage: Eukaryota > Metazoa > Chordata > Amphibia > Anura > Myobatrachidae > Taudactylus > Taudactylus pleione. The sequence goes on along the minus strand of JAUIMM010002617.1, from coordinate 59,643 downwards.
ACATAGTATAGAATATGGTGTAGAGCTGTATAGTGGTACATAGTATAGAATAGGGTGTAGTGTTGTATAGTGGTACATAGTGTAGAATATGGTGTAGAGCTTTATTGTGGTACATAGTATAGAATATGGTGTATAGTGGTACATAGTATAGAATATGGCATATAGAGGTACATAGTTTAGAATTTGGTGTAGAGCTGTCTAGTGGTGCATAGTATAGAGTATTGTTTATAGTGATACATAGCATAGAATATTGTGTAGAGCTGTATAGTTGTGTGGAGTATAGAATATGGTGTATAGTGCTACATAGTATAGAATATGGTGTATAGTGGTATATAGTATAGAATGTGGTGTAGAGCTGTATAGTGGTACATAGTATAGAATATGGTGTATAGTGGTGCATAGTATAGAATATTGTGTATAGAGGTACATAGTATAGAATATGGTGTACAGTGGTACATAGTATAGAATGTGGTGTATAGTGGTCCATAGTGGTACATAGTATAGAATGTGGTGTAGTGTTACATAGTGTAGAATTTGGTGTTAAGTGGTATATGGTGTAGAGCTGTATAGTGGTACATAGTATAGAATGTGGTGTACAGTATTACATAGTATAGAATACGGTGTAGAGATGTATAGTGGTACATAGTATAGAATGTGTTGTAGAGCTGTATAGTGGTACATAGTATAGAATATGGTGTAGTGTTGTATAGTGGTACATAGTATAGAATATGGTGTAGAGCTGTATTGTGGTACATAGTATAGAATACGGTGTATAGTGGTACATAGTATAGAATATTGTGTATAGAGGTACATAGTATAGAATATGGTGTATAGTGGTACATAGTATGGAATACGGTGTATAGTGGTACATAGTATAGAATATGGTGTAGAGCTGTATAGTGATAAATAGTATAGAATATGTTGTATAGTGGTACATAGTATAGATTGTGGTGTAAAGCTGTATAATGGTACATAGTATAGAATGTGGTGTATAGTGGTATATAGTATAGAATATGGTGTATAGTGGTACACAGTATAGAATATGGTGTGTAGTGGTAGAAAGTATAGAATGTGGTGTAGAGCTGTATAGTGGTACATAGTATCGATTGTGGTGTAGAGCTGTATAGTGGTACATAATATAGACAATGGTGTATAGAGGTACATAGTATAGAATATGGTGTATAGTGGTACATAGTATAGTATAGAATGTGGTGTACAGTGGTACATAGTATAGAATATAGTGTATAGAGGCACATAGTATAGAATATGGTGTATAGTGGTACATAGTATATAATGTGGTGTATAACGGTACATAGTATATTATATGGTGTATAGAGGTACATAGTATAGAATATGGTGTATAGAGGTACATCATCTAGAATATGGTGTATAGTATTACATAGTATAGAATATGGTGTATAGTGGTACATAGTATGGAATGTGGTGTAGAGCTGTATAGTGGTACATAGTATAGAATGTGGTGTATAGTGCTAAATTCTATAGAATATTGTGTATAGAGGTACTTAGTATAGAATGTGGTCTATAGTAGTATATAGTATAGAATATGGTGTAGAGCTGTATAGTTGTACATAGTATAGAATGTGGTATAGAGCTGTATAGTGGTACATAACACAGAATATAGTGCAGAGGTTTATAGTGGTACATAGTATAAAATATGGTGTATAGTGGTAAATAGTATAGAATATGGTGTAGAGCTGTATAGTGGTTCATAGTATAGAATATGGAGTATAGTGGTATATACATAGTACAGAATATGGGGTAAAGCTGTATAGTTGTATATCATATAGAATATGGTGTATAGTGGTACATTGTATAGAATATGGTTAATAGTGGTATATAGTATAGAATATGGTGTATAGATGTAAATAGTATAGATTATGGTGTATAGTGGTAGATAGTATAGAATGTGGTGAAGAGCTGTATAATGGTACATAGTATAGGATGTGGTGTATAGTAGTACATAGTCTAGAATGTGGTGTATAGTGGTATATAGTATAGAATGTGGTGTAGAGCTGTATAATGGTACATCGTATAGAATATGGTGTATAGTGGTACATAGTATAGAATATGGTGTCTAGAGGTACATAGTATAGAATATGGGGTACAGTGGTATATAGTATAGAATGTGGTGTATAGTGGTACATAGTGGTACATAGTATAGAATGTGGTGTAGTGGTACATAGTATAGAATGTGGTGTATAGTGCTGAATGGTGTAAAGCTGTATAGTGGTACATAGTATAGAATGTGGTGTATAGTAGTACATCGTATAGAATACGGTATAGAGCTGTACAGTGGTACATAGTATAGAATGTGGTGTAGAGCTGTATAGTGGTACATAGTATTGAATATGGTGTATAGAGGTACATAGTATAGAATGTGTTGTAGAGCTGTATAGTGGTACATAGTATAGAATATGGTGTATAGTGGTACATAGTATAGAATATGGTGTAGAGCTGTATTGTTGTACATAGTATAGAATATGGTGTATAGTGGTACATAGTATAGAATATGGTGTAGAGAGGTACATAGTATAGAATATGGTGTATAGTGGTACATAGTATGGAATACGGTGTATAGTGGTACATTTTATAGAATAAGGTGTATTGTGGTACATTGTATAGAATATGGTGTATAGAGGTACATAGTATAGAATATGGTGTAAAGTGGTACATATTATATAATGTGGTGTATAGTGGTACATAGTATAGAATTTGGTGTAGAGCTGTATAGTGGTACATAGTATAGAATGTGGTGTAGAGCTGTATAGTGGTACATAGTACAGAATATGGTGTATAGCAGTACATAGTATAGAATGTGTTGTAGAGCTTTATAGTGGTACATAGTATTAGAATAAGGTGTATAGTGGTACATAGTATAGAATATGGTGTATAGTGATACATAGTATAGATTGTGGTGTAGAGCTGTATAGTGGTACATAGTATAGAATATGGTGTAGTGTTGTATAGTGGTACATAGTATAGAATATGGTGTAGAGCTGTATTGTGGTACATATTATAGAATATACTGTATAGTGGTACATAGTATAGAATATGGTATATAGAGGTACATAGCATAGAATATGGTGTAGAGCTGTATAGTGGTGAGGAGTGTAGAATATGGTGTATAGTGCTACATAGTATAGAATATGGTGTAGTGTTGTATAGTGGTACATAGTATAGAATATGGTGTAGAGCTGTATTGTGGTACATATTATAGAATATACTGTATAGTGGTACATAGTATAGCATATGGTATATAGAGGTACATAGCATAGAATATGGTGTAGAGCTGTATAGTGGTGAGGAGTGTAGAATATGGTGTATAGTGCTACATAGTATAGAATATGGTGTATAGTGGTATATAGTACAGAATGTGGTGTAGAGCTGTATAGTGGTACATAGTATAGAATATGGTGTATAGAGGTACATAGTACAGAATATGGTGTAGTGTTGTATAGTGGTACATAGTATAGAATATGGTGTAGAGCTGTATTGTGGTACATATTATAGAATATACTGTATAGTGGTACATAGTATAGAATATGGTATATAGAGGTACATAGCATAGAATATGGTGTAGAGCTGTATAGTGGTGAGGAGTGTAGAATATGGTGTATAGTGCTACATAGTATAGAATATGGTGTAGTGTTGTATAGTGGTACATAGTATAGAATATGGTGTAGAGCTGTATTGTGGTACATATTATAGAATATACTGTATAGTGGTACATAGTATAGCATATGGTATATAGAGGTACATAGCATAGAATATGGTGTAGAGCTGTATAGTGGTGAGGAGTGTAGAATATGGTGTATAGTGCTACATAGTATAGAATATGGTGTATAGTGGTATATAGTACAGAATGTGGTGTAGAGCTGTATAGTGGTACATAGTATAGAATATGGTGTATAGAGGTACATAGTATAGAATAATGTGTACAGTGGTACATAGTATAGAATGTGGTGTATAGTGATACATAGTGGTATATAGTATAGAATGTGGTGTAGTGGTACATAGTATAGAATGTGGTGTATAGTGGTATATGGTGTAGAGCTGTATAGTGGTACATAGTATAGAATGTGGTGTATAGTAGTACATAGTATAGAATACGGTGTAGAGCTGTATAGTGGTACATAGTATAGAATGTGGTGTAGTGTTGTATAGTGGTACATAGTATAGAAAATAGTGTAGAGCTGTATTGTGGTACATAGTATAGAATATGGTGTATAGTGGTACATTGTATATAATATGGTGTATAGAGGTACATAGTATAGAATGTGGTGTATAGTGGTACATAGTATAGAATATGGTGTAAAGTGGTACAAAGTATTGAATGTGGTGTATAGTGGTACATAGTAAAGAATATGGTGTAGAGCTGTATAGTGGTACATAGTACAGAAAATGGTGTAGAGCAGTATAGTGGTACATAGTTTAGAATATTGTGTAGAGCTGTTTTGTGGTACATAGTAGAGAATATGGTGTATAGTGGTACATAGTATAGAATATGGTTTATAGTGGTACATAGTATAGAATATGGTGTATAGTGGTACATAGTATAGAATATGGTGTAAAGCGTTACATAGTATAGAATGTGGTGTATAGTGGTATATAGTATAGAATATGGTGTACAGTGGTACATAGTATTGAATATGGTGTATAGTGGTACATAGTAAAGAATATGGTGTAGAGCTGTTTAGTGGTACATAGTTTAGAATATTGTGTAGAGCTGTTTTGTGGTACATAGTAGAGAATATGGTGTATAGTGGTACATAGTATAGAAAATGGTGTATAGAGGCACATAGTACTAAATATGGTGTGTATTGGTGAATAGTATATAAAATAGTGTATAATGGTACATAGTGGTACATAGTATAGAATGTGGTGTATAGTGGTATATGATGTAGAGCTGTATAGTGGTACATAGTATAGAATGTGGTGTATAGTAGTACATAGTATAGAATATGGTGTAGAGCTGCATAGTGGTACATAGTACAGAATGTCGTGTAGAGCTGTACAGTGGTACATAGTATAGAATATGGTGTGTAGTGGTACATAGTATAGATTGTGGTGAATTGCTGTATAGTGGTACATAGTTTAGAATATGGTGTAAAGTGGTACATAGTATAGAATATGGTGTATAATGGTACATGGTATAGAATATGGTGTATAGTGGTACATAGTATAGAATATGGTGTATAGTGATACATAGTATAGAAAATGGTGTAGTGCTGTACAGTGGTACATAGTATAGAATATGGTGTAGAGCTGTATTGTGGTATATAGTATAGAATATGGTGTATTGTGGTACATAGTATAGAATATGGTGTATAGTGTTACATAGTATAGAATATGGTGTATAGTTGTACATAGTATAGAATATGGTGTATAGTGGTACATAGTATAGAATATGGAGTATAGAGGTACATAGTATAGAATATTGTGTATAGCGTTACATAGTATAGAATGTGGTGTATAGTGATACATAGTATAGAATTTGGTGTAGAGCTGTATAGTGGTACATGGTATAAAATAACGTGTATAGAGGAACATAGCATAGTATTTGGTATAGAGCTGAATAGTGGTACATAGTATAGAATGTGGTGTATAGTGGTACATAGTATAGAAAGTGGTATAAAGCTGTATAATAGTACATAGTATAGAATATAGTGTATAGAGGCACATAGTATAGAATATGGTGTATAGTGGTACATAGTATATTATATGGTGTATAGAGGTACATAGTATAGAATATGGTGTATAGAGGTACATCGTCTAGAATATGGTGTATAGAATTACATAGTATGGAATATGGTGTATAGTGGTACATAGTATAGAATGTGGTGTAGAGCGGTATAGTGGTACATAGTATAGAATGTGGTGTATAGTGCTAAATACTATAGAATATTGTGTATAGAGGTACTTAGTATAGAATGTGGTCTATAGTAGTATATAGTATAGAATATGGTGTAGAGCTGTATAGTTGTACATAGTATAGAATGTGGTATAGAGCTGTATAGTGGTACATAACACAGAATATAGTGTAGAGGTTTATTGTGGTACATAGTATAGAATATGGTGTATAGTGGTAAATAGTATAGAATATGGTGTAGAGCTGTATAGTGGTTCATATTATAGAATATGGTGTATAGTGGTATATACATAGTACAGAATATGGGGTAGAACTGTATTGTGGTACATAGTATAGAATATGGTGTATAGTGGTACTTAGTATAGAATATGGCGTATAGAGGTACATAGTATAGAAAATATTGTATAGTGGTACATAGTATGGAATACGGTGTATAGTGGTACATAGTATAGAATATGGTGTAATGTGGTACATTGTATGGAATATTGTATATAGAGGTACAAAGTATAGAATATGGTATATAGTGGTACATAGTATAGAATATGGTGTATAGTGGTACAGAGTAAAAAAAATGTGGTAGAGCTGTATAGTTGTATATAGTATAGAATATGGTGAATAGTGGTGCATTGTATAGAATATGGTGTATAGAGGTACATAGAATAGAATGTGGTGTATAGTGGTACATAGTATAGAATACTGTGTACAGTGGTACATAGTATAGAATGTGGTGTATAGTGGTACATAGTGGTACATAGTATAGAATGTGGTGTAGTGGTACATAGTATAGAATGTGGTGTATAGTGGTATATGGTGTAGAGCTGTATAGTGGTACATAGTATAGAATGTGGTGTATAGTAGTACATAGTAGAGAATGCGGTGTAGAGCTGTATAGTGGTACATAGTATAGAATGTGGTGTAGTGTTGTATAGTGGTACATAGTATAGAAAATAGTGTAGAGCTGTATTGTGGTACATAGTATAGAATATGGTGTATAGTGGTACATAGTATAGAATATGGTGTATAGTAGTACATAGTATAGAATATGGTGTAGAGCTGTATAGTGGTACATAGTATAGAATATGGTGTAGTGTTGTATAGTGGTACATAGTATAGAATATAGTGTAGAGCAGTATTGTGGTACATAGTATAGAATATGGTGTATAGTGGTACATAGTATAGAATATGGTGTATAGAGTTACATAGTATAGAAAATAGTGTATAGTGGTACATAGTATGGAATTCGGTGTATAGTGGTACATAGTATAGAATATGGTGTAATGTGGTACATTGTATAGAATAATGTATATAGAGGTACAAAGTATAGAATATGGTATATAGTGGTACATAGTATAGAATATGGTGTATAGTGGTACAGAGTAAAGAAAATGGGGTAGAGCTGTATAGTTGTATATAGTATAGAATATGGTGTATAGTGGTACATTGTATATAATATGGTGTATAGAGGTACATAGTATAGAATGTGGTGTATAGTGGTACATAGTATAGAATATGGTGTAAAGTGGTACATAGTATTGAATATGGTGTATAGTGGTACATAGTAAAGAATATGGTGTAGAGCTGTATAGTGGTACATAGTACAGAAAATGGTGTAGAGCAGTATAGTGGTACATAGTTTAGAATATTGTGTAGAGCTGTTTTGTGGTACATAGTAGAGAATATGGTGTATAGTGGTACATAGTATAGAATATGGTTTATAGTGGTACATAGTATAGAATATGGTGTATAGAGGTACATAGTATAGAATATGGTGTATAGCGTTACATAGTATAGAATGTGGTGTACAGTGGTATATAGTATAGAATATGGTGTAAAGTGGTACATAGTATTGAATATGGTGTATAGTGGTACAAAGTAAAGAATTTGGTGTAGAGCTGTATAGTGGTACATAGTTTAGAATATTGTGTAGAGCTGTTTTGTGGTACATAGTAGAGAATATGGTGTATAGTGGTACATAATATAGAATATGGTGTATAGAGGCACATAGTACAGAATATGGTGTGTATTGGTGAATAGTATATAAAATAGTGTATAATGGTACATAGTGGTACATAGTATAGAACGTGGTGTATAGTGGTATATGATGTAGAGCTGTATAGTGGTACATAGTATAGAATGTGGTGTATAGTAGTACATAGTATAGAATATGGTGTAGAGCTGCATAGAGGTACATAGTATAGAATGTCGTGTAGAGCTGTACAGTGGTACATAGTATAGAATATGGTGTGTAGTGGTACATAGTATAGATTGTGGTGAATTGCTGTATAGTGGTACATAGTTTAGAATATGGTGTAAAGTGGTACATAGTATAGAATATGGTGTATAATGGTACATGGTATAGAATATGGTGTAGAACTGTATAGTGATACATAGTATAGAAAATGGTGTAGTGCTGTACAGTGGTACATAGTATAGAATATGGTGTAGAGCTGTATTGTGCTACATAGTATAGAATATGGTGTATAGTGGTACATAGTATAGAATATGGTGTATAGTTGTACATAGTATAGAATATGGTGTATTGTGGTACATAGTATAGAATATGGTTTATAGTGGTACATAGTATAGAATATGGTGTATAGAGGTACATAGTATAGAATATGGTGTATAGCGTTACATAGTATAGAATGTGGTGTATAGTGGTACATAGTATAGAATTTGGTGTAGAGCTGTATAGTGGTACATAGTATAAAATAACGTGTATAGAGGAACATAGCATAGAATTTGGTATAGAGCTGAATAGTGGTACATAGTATAGAATGTGGTGTATAGTGGTACATAGTATAGAAAGAGTTATAAAGCTGTATAATGGTACATAGTATAGAATATAGTGTATAGAGGCACATAGTATAGAATATGGTGTATAGTGGTACATAGTATATTATATGGTGTATAGAGGTACATAGTATAGAATATGGTGTATAGAGGTACATCGTCTAGAATATGGTGTATAGTTTTACATAGTATGGAATATGGTGTATAGTGGTGCATAGTATAGAATGTGGTGTAGAGCGGTATAGTGGTACATAGTATAGAATGTGGTGTATAGTGCTAAATACTATAGAATATTGTGTATAGAGGTACTTAGTATAGAATGTGGTCTATAGTAGTATATAGTATAGAATATGGTGTAGAGCTGTATAGTTGTACATAGTATAGAATGTGGTATAGAGCTGTATAGTAGTACATAACACAGAATATAGTGTAGAGGTTTATAGTGGTACATAGTATAGAATATGGTGTATAGTGGTAAATAGTATAGAATATGGTGTAGAGCTGTATAGTGGTTCATAGTATAGAATATGGTGTATAGTGGTATATACATAGTACAGAATATTTGGTAGAGCTGTATTGTGGTACATAGTATAGAATATGGTGTATAGTGGTACATAGTATAGAATATGGTGTATAGAGGTACATAGTATAGAAAATATTGTATAGTGGTACATAGTATGGAATACGGTGTATAGTGGTACATAGTATAGAATATGGTGTAATGTGGAACATTGTATAGAATATTGTATATAGAGGTACAAAGTATAGAATATGGTATATAGTGGTACATAGTATAGAATATGGTGTATAGTGGTACAGAGTAAAGAAAATGGGTTAGAGCTGTATAGTTGTATATAGTATAGAATATGGTGAATAGTGGTGCATTGCATTGAATATGGTGTATAGAGGTACATAGAATAGAATGTGGTGTATAGTGGTACATAGTATAGAATACGGTGTACAGTGGTACATAGTATAGAATGTGGTGTATAGTGGTACATAGTGGTATATAGTATAGAATGTGGTGTAGTGGTACATAGTATAGAATGTGGTGTATAGTGGTATATGGTGTAGAGCTGTATAGTGGTACATAGTATAGAATGTGGTGTATAGTAGTACATAGTATAGAATACGGTGTAGAGCTGTATAGTAGTACATAGTATATAATGTGGTGTAGTGTTGTATAGTGGTACATAGTATAGAAAATAGTGTAGAGCTGTATTGTGGTACATAGTTTAGAATATGGTGTATAGTGGTACCTAGTATAGAATATGGTGTGTAGTAGTACATAGTTTAGAATATGATGTAGAGCTGTATAGTGGTACATAGTATAGAATATGGTGTAGTGTTGTATAGTGGTACATAGTATAGAATATAGTGTAGAGCAGTATTGTGGTACATAGTATAGAATATGGTGTATAGTGGTACATAGTATAGAATATGGTGTATAGAGGTATATAGTATAGAAAATAGTGTATAGTGGTACATAGTATGGAATACGGTGTATAGTGGTACATAGTATAGAATATGGTGTAATGTGGTACATTGTATAGAATATTGTATATAGAGGTACAAAGTATAGAATATGGTATATAGTGGTACATAGTATAGAATATGGTGTATAGTGGTACAGAGTAAAGAAAATGGGGTAGAGCTGTATAGTTGTATATAGTATAGAATATGGTGTATAGTGGTACATTGTATATAATATGGTGTAGAGAGGTACATAGTATAGAATGTGGTGTATAGTGGTACATAGTATAGAATATGGTGTAAAGTGGTACATAGTATTGAATATGGTGTATAGTGGTACATAGTAAAGAATATGGTGTAGAGCTGTATAGTGGTACATAGTACAGAAAATGGTGTAGAGCAGTATAGTGGTACATAGTTTAGAATATTGTGTAGAGCTGTTTTGTGGTACATAGTAGAGAATATGTAGTATAGTGGTACATAGTATAGAATATGGTTTATAGTGGTACATAGTATAGAATATGGTGTATAGAGGTACATAGTATAGAATATGGTGTATAGCGTTACATAGTATAGAATGTGGTGTATAGTGGTACATAGTATAGAATTTGGTGTAGAGCTGTATAGTGGTACATAGTATAAAATAACGTGTATAGAGGAACATAGCATAGAATTTGGTATAGAGCTGAATAGTGGTACATAGTATAGAATGTGGTGTATAGTGGTACATAGTATAGAAAGAGTTATAAAGCTGTATAATGGTACATAGTATAGAATATAGTGTATAGAGGCACATAGTATAGAATATGGTGTATAGTGGTACATAGTATATTATATGGTGTATAGAGGTACATAGTATAGAATATGGTGTATAGAGGTACATCGTCTAGAATATGGTGTATAGTTTTACATAGTATGGAATATGGTGTATAGTGGTGCATAGTATAGAATGTGGTATAGAGCGGTATAGTGGTACATAGTATAGAATGTGGTGTATAGTGCTAAATACTATAGAATATTGTGTATAGAGGTACTTAGTATAGAATGTGGTCTATAGTAGTATATAGTATAGAATATGGTGTAGAGCTGTATAGTTGTACATAGTATAGAATGTGGTATAGAGCTGTATAGTAGTACATAACACAGAATATAGTGTAGAGGTTTATAGTGGTACATAGTATAGAATATGGTGTATAGTGGTAAATAGTATAGAATATGGTGTAGAGCTGTATAGTGGTTCATAGTATAGAATATGGTGTATAGTGGTATATACATAGTACAGAATATTTGGTAGAGCTGTATTGTGGTACATAGTATAGAATATGGTGTATAGTGGTACATAGTATAGAATATGGTGTATAGAGGTACATAGTATAGAAAATATTGTATAGTGGTACATAGTATGGAATACGGTGTATAGTGGTACATAGTATAGAATATGGTGTAATGTGGAACATTGTATAGAATATTGTATATATAGGTACAAAGTATAGAATATGGTATATAGTGGTACATAGTATAGAATATGGTGTATAGTGGTACAGAGTAAAGAAAATGGGTTAGAGCTGTATAGTTGTATATAGTATAGAATATGGTGAATAGTGGTGCATTGCATTGAATATGGTGTATAGAGGTACATAGAATAGAATGTGGTGTATAGTGGTACATAGTATAGAATACGGTGTACAGTGGTACATAGTATAGAATGTGGTGTATAGTGGTACATAGTGGTATATAGTATAGAATGTGGTGTAGTGGTACATAGTATAGAATGTGGTGTATAGTGGTATATGGTGTAGAGCTGTATAGTGGTACATAGTATAGAATGTGGTGTATAGTAGTACATAGTATAGAATACGGTGTAGAGCTGTATAGTAGTACATAGTATATAATGTGGTGTAGTGTTGTATAGTGGTACATAGTATAGAAAATAGTGTAGAGCTGTATTGTGGTACATAGTTTAGAATATGGTGTATAGTGGTACCTAGTATAGAATATGGTGTATAGTAGTACATAGTATAGAATATGATGTAGAGCTGTATAGTGGTACATAGTATAGAATATGGTGTAGTGTTGTATAGTGGTACATAGTATAGAATATAGTGTAGAGCAGTATTGTGGTACATAGTATAGAATATGGTGTATAGTGGTACATAGTATAGAATATGGTGTATAGAGGTATATAGTATAGAAAATAGTGTATAGTGGTACATAGTATGGAATACGGTGTATAGTGGTACATAGTATAGAATATGGTGTAATGTGGTACATTGTATAGAATATTGTATATAGAGGTACAAAGTATAGAATATGGTATATAGTGGTACATAGTATAGAATATGGTGTATAGTGGTACAGAGTAAAGAAAATGGGGTAGAGCTGTATAGTTGTATATAGTATAGAATATGGTGTATAGTGGTACATTGTATATAATATGGTGTATAGAGGTACATAGTATAGAATGTGGTGTATAGTGGTACATAGTATAGAATATGGTGTAAAGTGGTACATAGTATTGAATATGGTGTATAGTGGTACATAGTAAAGAATATGGTGTAGAGCTGTATAGTGGTACATAGTACAGAAAATGGTGTAGAGCAGTATAGTGGTACATAGTTTAGAATATTGTGTAGAGCTGTTTGGGGTACATAGTAGAGAATATGTAGTATAGTGGTACATAGTATAGAATATGGTTTATAGTGGTACATAGTATAGAATATGGTGTATAGAGGTACATAGTAGAGAATATGGTGTATAGCGTTACATAGTATAGAATGTGGTGTATAGTGGTATATAGTATAGAATATGGTGTAAAGTGGTACATAGTATTGAATATGGTGTATAGTGGTACATAGTAAAGAATATGGTGTAGAGCTGTATAGTGGTACATAGTTTAGAATATTGTGTAGAGCTGTTTTGTGGTACATAGTAGAGAATATGGTGTATAGTGGTACATAATATAGAATATGGTGTATAGACGCACATAGTACAGAATATGGTGTGTATTGGTGAATAGTATATAAAATAGTGTTTAATGGTACATAGTGGTACATAGTATAGAATGTGGTGTATAGTGGTATATGATGTAGAGCTATATAGTGGTACATAGTATAGAATGTGGTGTATAGTAGTACATAGTATAGAATATGGTGTAGAGCTGCATAGTGGTACATAGTATAGAATGTCGTGTAGAGCTGTACAGTGGTACATAGTATAGAATATGGTGTGTAGTGGTACATAGTATATATTGTGGTGAATTGCTGTATAGTGGTACATAGTTTAGAATATGGTGTAAAGTGGTACATAGTATAGAATGTGGTGTATAATGGTACATGGTATAGAATATGGTGTAGAACTGTATAGTGATACATAGTTTAGAAAATGGTGTAGTGCTGTACAGTGGTACATAGTATAGAATATGGTGTAGAGCTGTATTGTGGTACATAGTATAGAATATGGTGTATAGTAGTACATAGTATAGAATATGGTGTATAGTTGTACATAGTATAGAATATGGTGTATTGTGGTACATAGTATAGAATATGGTTTATAGTGGTACATAGTATAGAATATGGTGTATAGAGGTACATAGTATAGAATATGGTGTATAGCATTACATAGTATAGAATGTGGTGTATAGTGGTACATAGTATAGAATTTGGTGTAGAGCGGTATAGTGGTACATAGTATAAAATAACGTGTATAGAGGAACATAGCATAGAATTTGGTATAGTGCTGTATAGTGGTACATAGTATAGAATATGGTGTAAAGCTGTATTGTGGTACATAGTATAGAATACGGTGTATAGTGGTACATAGTATAGAATATGGTGTATAGAGGTACATAGTATAGAATATGGTGTATAGTGGTACATAGTATGAAATACGGTGTATAGTGGTACATACTATAGAATATTGTGTAGAGCTGTAAAGTGGTAAATAGTATAGAATATGTTGTATAGTGGTACATAGTATCGATTGTGGTGTAGAGCTGTATAGTGGTACATAGTATAGACAATGGTGTATAGAGGTACATATTATAGAATATGGTGTATTGTGTTACATAGTATAGAATGTGGTGTATAGTGTTACATAGTATAGAATATAGTGTATAGAGGCACATAGTATAGAATATGGTGTATAGTGGTACATAGTATAGAATGTGGTGTATAGTGGTACTAAGTATATAATATGGTGTATAGAGGTACATAGTATAGAATTTCGTGTATAGAGGTACATCGTCTAGAATATGGTGTATAGTGGTACATAGTACAGAATGTGGTGTAGAGCTGTATAGTGGTACATAGTATAGAATGTGGTGTATAGTGCTACATACTAAAGAATATGGTGTATAGAGGTACTTAGTATAGAATGTGGTCTATAGTTGTATATAGTATAGAATATGGTGTAGACCTGTATAGTTGTACATTGTATAGAATGTGGTATAGAGCTGTATGTGGTACATAGCACAGAATATAGTGTAGAGGTTTACAGTGGTACATAGTATAGAATATGGTGTATAGTGGTAAATAGTATAGAATATGGTGTAGAGCTGTATAGTGGTTCATAGTATAGAATATGGTGTATAGTGGTATATACATTGTAGAGAATATGGGGTAGAGCTGTATAGTTGTATATCGTATAGAATATGGTGTATAGTGGTACATTGTATAGAATATGGTTAATAGTGGTATATAGTATAGAATATGGTGTATAGAGGTAAATAGTATAGATTATGGTGTATAGTGGTACATAGTATAGAATGTGGTGAAGAGCTGTATAATGGTACATAGTATAGGATGTGGTGTATAGTAGTACATAGACTAGAATGTGGTGTATAGTGGTATATAGTTTAGAATGTGGTGTAGAGCTGTATAGTGGTACATCGTTTAGAATATGGTGTATAGTGGTACATAGTATAGAATATGGTGTCTAGAGGTACATAGTATAGAATATAGGGTATAGAGGTACATAGTATAGAATGTGGTGTATAGTGGTACATAGTGGTACATAGTATAGAATGTGGTGTAGTGGTACATAGTATTGAATGTGGTGTATAGTGTTGAATGGTGTAGAGCTGTATAGTGGTACATAGTATAGAATGTGGTGTATAGTAGTACATCGTATAGAATACAGTGTAGAGCTGTATAGTGGTACATAGTACAGAATGTGGTGTAGAGCTGTATAGTGGTACATAGTATTGAATATGGTGTATAGAGGTACATAGTATAGAATGTGTTATAGAGCTGTATAGTGGTACATAGTATAGAATATGGTGTATAGTGGTTCATAGTATAGAACATGGTGTATAGTGGTACATAGTATAGAATATGGTGTGGAGCTGTATTGTGGTACATAGTATAGAATATGGTGTATAGTGGTACATAATATAGAATATGGTGTATTGAGGTACATAGTATAGAATATGGTGTAGAGTGGTACATAGTATGGAATACGGTGTATAGTGGTACATCATATAGAATAAGGTGTATTGTGGTACATTGTATAGAATATGGTGTATAGAGGTACATAGTATAGAATATGGTGTATAGTGGTACATATTATAGAATGTGGTGTATAGTGGTACATAGTATAGAATTTGGTGTAGAGCTGTATATTGGTACATAGTATAGAATGTGGTGTAGAGCTGTATAGTGGTACATAGTATAGAATATGGTGTATAGTAGTACATAGTATAGAATGTGTTGTAGAGCTGTATAGTGGTACACAGTATAGAATATGATGTATAGTGGTACATAGTATAGAATATGGTGTATAGTGGTACATAGTATAGATTATGGTGTAGAGCAGTATAGTGGTACATAGTATAGAATATGGTGTAGTGTTGTATAGTGGTACATAGTATAGAATGTGTTGTAGAGCTGTATAGTGGTACATAGTATAGAATATGATGTATAGTGGTACATAGTATAGAATATGGTGTAGAGCTGTATTGTGGTACATATTATAGAATATAGTGTATAGTGGTACATAGTATAGAATATGGTATATAGAGGTACATATTATAGAATGTGGTGTATAGTGGTACATAGTATAGAATATGGTGTATTGTGGTACATTGTATAGAATATGGTGTACAGAGGTACATAGTATAGAATATGGTGTATAGTGGTACATATTATAGAATGTGGTGTATAGTGGTACATAGTATAGAATTTGGTGTAGAGCTATATAGTGGTACATAGTATAGAATTTGGTGTAGAGCTGTATAGTGGTGCATAGTATAGAGTATTGTGTATAGTGATACATAGCATAGAATATGGTGTAGAGCTGTATAGTGGTACATGGTATAGAATATGGTGTATAGTGGTACATAGTATAGAATATGGTGTACAGAGGTACATAGTACAGATTATGGTGTACAGTGGTACATAATATAGAATGTAGTGTAAAGTGGTATATAGTGGTACATAGTATAGAATGTGGTGTAGTGGTACATAGTATAGAATGTGGTGTATAGTGGTATATGGTGTAGAGCTGTATAGTGGTACATAGTATAGAATACGGTGTAGAGCTGTATAGTGGTACATAGTATAGAATGTGGTGTAGAGCTGTATAGTGGTACATAGTATAGAATATGGTGTATAGTGGCATATATTACAGAATGTGGTGTAGAGTTGTATAGTGGTACATAGTATAGAATATGGTGTATAGTGGTACATAGTATAGAATATGGTGTATAGTAGTACATAGTATAGAATATGGTGTAGAGCTGTATAGTTGTACATAGTATAGAATATAGTGTAGAGCTGTATTGTGGTACATAGTATAGAATATGGTGTATAGTGGTACATAGTATGGAATATGGTGTATAGTGGTACATAGTATATAATATGGTGTATTCTGGTACATTGTATAGAATATGGTATATAGAGGTACAAAGTATAGAATATGGTGTATTGTGGTACATAGTATAGAATGTGTTGTGTAGTGGTACATAGTAAAGAATATGGTGTATAGTGGTACGTAGTATAGAATATGGTGTATAGTGGTACATAGTATAGAATATAGTGTAGAGCTGTATTGTGGTACATAGTATAGAATATGGTGTATACTGGTACATAGTATGGAATATGGTGTATAGTGGTACATAGTATATAATATGGTGTATTGTGGTACATTGTATAGAATATGGTATATAGAGGTACAAAGTATAGAATATGGTGTATTGTGGTACATAGTATAGAATGTGTTGTGTAGTGGTACATAGTATAGATTTTGGTGTATAACTGTATAGTGGTACATAGTATAGAATATTGTGTATAGAGGTACATAGTATAGAATGTGGTGTAGAGCTGTATAGTAGTAAATAGTATAGAATATGTTGTATAGTGGTACATAGTATAGATTGTGGTGTAAAGCTGTATAATGGTACATAGTATAGAATGTGGTGTATAGTGGTACATAGTAAAGAATATGGTGTATAGTGGTACGTAGTATAGAATATGGTGTATAGTGGTACATAGTATAGAATGTGGAGTAGAGCTGTATCGTGGTACATAGTATCGATTGTGGTGTAGAGCTGTATAGTGGTACATAGTATAGAAAATGGTGTATAGAGGTACATAGCATAGAATGTGGTGAATAGTGGTACATAGTAGAGAATATAGTGTATAGAGGCACATAGTTTAGAATATGGTGTATAGTGGTACATAGTATAGAATGTGGTGTATAGTGGTACATAGTATATAATATGGTGTATAGAGGTACATAGTATAGAATATGGTGTATAGAGGTACATCATCTAGAATATAGTGTATAGTATTACATAGTCTAGAATATGGTGTATAGTGGTACATAGAATATGATGTATAGCGGTACAAAGTATAGAATGTGTTGTAGAGCTGAATAGTGGTACATAGTATAGAATATGGTGTATAGTGGTACATAGTATAGAATTTGGTGTAGAGCTGTATAGTGGTACATAGTAAAGAATGTGGTGTATAGTGCTACATACTATAGAATATGGTGTATAGAGGTACTTAGTTTAGAATGTGGTCTATAGTAGTATATAGTATAGAATATGGTGTAGAGCTGTACAGTTGTACATAGTATAGAATGTGGTATAGAGCTGTATAGTGGTACATAGCATAGAATATAGTGTAGAGGTTTATAGTGGTACATAGTGTAGAATATGGTGTATAGTGGTAAATAGTATAGAATATGGTGTAGAGCTGTATAGTGGTTCATAGTATAGAATATGCTGTATAGTGGTATATACATATTACAGAATATGGGGTAGAGCTATATAGTTGTATATCGTATAGAATATGGTGTTTAGTGGTACATTGTATATAATATGGTTAATAGTGGTATATAGTATAGAATATGGTGTATAGAGGTGTATAGTATAGATTATGGTGTATAGTGGTACATAGTATAGAATGTGGTGAAGAGCTGTATAATGGTACATAGTATAGGATGTGGTGTATAGTAGTACATAGTCAAGAATGTGGTATAAAGTGGTATATAGTATAGAATGTGGTGTAGAGCTGTATAGTGGTACATCGTATAGAATATGGTGTATAGTGGTACATAGTATAGAATATGGGGTATAGTGGTACATAGTATAGAATGTGTTGTGTAGTGGTACATAGTGGTACATAGTATAGAATGTGGTGTAGAGCTGTATAGTGGTACATTGTATAGAATATGCTGTATAGTGGTATATAGTATAGAATATGGTGTAGAACTGTATAGTGGTACATAGTATATAATATTGTGTATAGTGATACATAGTATAGAATGTGGTGTAGCGCTATAAAGTGGTACATAGTATAGAATATGGTGTATAGTGCAACATAGTATAGTATATGGTGTATAGTGGTATATAGTATAGAATGTGGTGTAGAGCTGTATAGTGGTACATAATATAGAATATGGTGTATAGTGGTACAAAGTATAGAATATGGTGTATATTGGCACATAGTATAGATTGTGGTATATAGTGGTACATAGTGGTACATAGTATAGAATATGGTGTATAGAGGTACATAGTATAGAATATGGTGTATATTGTTACATAGTATATAATGTGGTGTATAGTGGTATATGGTGTAGAGCTCTATAGTGGTACATAGTATAGAATGTAGTGTATAGTAGTACATAGTATAGAATATGGTGTAGAGCTGTATAGAGGTACATAGTATAGAATGTGGTGTAGAGCTGGATAGTGGTACATAGTATAGAATATGGTGTATAGTGGTACATAGTATAGAATATGGTGTATAGTGGTGCATAGTATATAATATAGTGTAGACATGTATAGTGGTACATAGTATAGAATATGGTGTAGTACTGTATAGTGATATATAGTATAGAATATGGTGTAGAGCTGTATTGTGGTACATAGTATAGAATATTGTGTATAGTTTTACATTGTATAGAATATGGTGTATAGAGGTACATAGTACAGAATATGGTGTATAGTGGTACATAGTATAGAATATAGTGTATAGTGGTACATAGTATAGAATATGGTGTAAAGTGGTACATAGTATAGAATATGGTGTATAGAGGTACATAGTATAGAATATAGTGTATAGTGGTACATAGTATAGAATGTGGTGTATAGTGGTACATAGAATAGAATTTGGTGTAGAGCTGTATAGTGGTACATAGTATAGAATATGGTGCATAGAGGAACATAGTATAGAATGTTGTGTAGAGCTGTATAGTGGTATATAGTATAGAATGTGGTGTATAGTGGTACATATTATAGAATGTTGTATAAAGCTGTATAATGGTACATAGTATAGAATAGGGTGTATAGTGGTACATAGTATAGAATGTGGTGTAGAGCTGTATAGTGGTACATAGTATAGAATGTGGAGTATAGTGGTACATATTATAGAATATAGTGTATAGAGGTACAAAGTATAGAATATGGTGTACAGTGGTACATAGTAAAGAATGTGGTGTATAGAGGTACATAGTATAGAATATTGTGTAAAGAGGTATATAGTATAGAATATGATGTATAGTGGTACATAGTCTTGAATATGGTGTATAGTGGTACATAGTATAGAATGTGGTGTTGAGCTGTATTGTGTACATAGTATAGAATGTGGTGTATAGTGGTACATAGTATACAATTTGGTGTAGAGCTGTATAGTGGTACATAGTATAGAATATGGTGTATAGAGGAACATAGTATAGAATGTCGTGTAGAGCTGTATAGTGGTATATAGTATAGAATGTGGTGTATAGTGGTACATATTATAGAATGTTGTATAATGCTGTATAATGGTACATAGTATAGAATAGGGTGTATAGTTGTACATAGTATAGAATGTGGTGTAGAGCTGTACAGTGGTACATAGTATAGAATATGGTGTATAGTGGTACATAGTATAGAATATGGTGTATAGAGGCACATAGTATAGAATATGGTGTATAGTGGTACATAGTATGGAATACAGTGTATAGTGGTACATAGTATAGAATATGGTGCATTGTGGTACATTCTATAGAATATGGTGTATAGAGGTACATAGTATAGAATATGGTGTATATTGGTACATAGTATAGAATGTGGTGTATAGTGGTACATAGTATAGAATTTGGTGTAGAGCTACATAGTGGTACATAGTATAGAATGTGGTGTAGAGCTGTAAAGTGGTACATAGTATAGAATATGGTGTATAGTGGTACATAGTATAGAATGTGTTGTAGAGCTGTATAGTGGTACATAGTATAGAATATAGTGTATAGTGGTACATAGTATAGAATATGGTGTATAGTGGTGCATAGTATAGAATATGGTGTACAGCTGTATAGTGGTACATAGTATAGAATAGGGTGTAGTGTTGTATAGTGGTACATAGTGTAGAATATGGTGTAGAGCTGTATAGTGGTACATAGTATAGAATAGGGTGTAGTGTTGTATAGTAGTACATAGTATAGAATATGGTATATAGAGGAACATAGTATAGAATTTTTTGTAGAGCTGTACAGTGGTGCATAGTATAGAGTATTGTGTATAGTGATACATAGCATAGAATATGGTGTAGAGCTGTATAGTTGTGCTGAGTAAAGAATATGGTGTATAGTGCTACATAGTATAGAAAATGGTGTATAGTGGTATATAGTATAGAATGTGGTGTAGAGCTGTATAATGGTACATAGTATAGAATATGGTGTATAGTGGTATATAGTGTAGAATATTGTGTATAGAGGTACATAGTATAGAATATGGTGTACAGTTGTACATAGTATAGAACGTGGTGTATAGTGGTACATAGTGGTACAGAGTATAGAACGTGGTGTATAGTGGTACATAGTGGTACAGAGTATAGAATGTGGTGTATAGTGGTATATGGTGTAGAGCTGTATAGTGGTACATAGCATAGAAAGTGATGTACAGTATTACATAGTACAGAATACGGTGTAGAGCTGTATAGTGGTACATAGTATAGAATGTGGTGTAGAGCTGTATAGTGGTACATAGTATAGAATATGGTGTATAGTGGTACTTGGTATAGAATATGCTTTATAGTAGTACATAGTATAGAATATGATGTAGAGCTGTATAGTGGTACATAGTATAGAATATGGTGTAGTGTTATATAGTGGTACATAGTATATTATATGGTGTAGAGCTGTATTGTGGTACAAAGTATAGAATATGGTGTATAATGGTACATAGTATAGAATATGGTGTATAGAGGTACATAGTATAGAATATGGTGTATAGTGGTACATAGTATGGAATACGGTGTATAGTGGTACATAGTATAGAATATGGTGTATTGTGGTACATTGTATAGAATATGGTGTATAGAGGTACAAAGTATAGAATATGGTGTATAGTGGTACATAGTATAGAATATGGTGTATAGAGGTACATAGTATAGAATGTGGTGTAGAGCTGTATAGTGCTAAATAGTATAGAATATGTTGTATAGTGGTACATAGTCTATATTGTGGTGTAAAGCTGTATAATGGTACATAGTATAGAATGTGGTGTATAGTGGTACATAGAATAGAATATGGTGTATAGTGTTAAATAGTATAGAATCTGGTGTATAGTAGTATATAGTATAGAATATGGTGTAGAGCTGTATTGTGGTACATAGTATAGAATGTGGTTTACAGCTGCATAGTGGTACATAGAATAGAATATTGTGTAGAGGTGAATAGTGGTACATAGTAAAGAATATGGTGTATAGTGGTATATAGTATAGAATATGGTGTAGAGCTGTATAGTGGTTCATAGTATAGAAAATGGTGTATAGTAGTACATAGTATAGAATATGGGGTGAGCTATATAGTTGTTTATAGTATAGAATATGGTTTATAGTGGTACATAGTATAGAATATGGTGTATAGTGGTATATAGTATAGAATATGGTGTATAGAGTTACATAGTATAGAATATGGTGTATAGATGTACATAGTATAGAATATGGTGTTAAGTGGTACACAGTCTAGAATATGGTGTATAGTGGTATATGGTATAGAATATGGTGTAGAGCTGTATAGTGGTACATAGAATAGAATATGGTGTAGAGCTGTATAGTGGTACATAGTATACAATAGGGTGTACAGTGGTGCATAGTATAGAGTATTGCGTATAGTGATACATAGCATAGAATATGGTGTAGAGATGTATAGTGGTACGTAGTATAGAATATGGTTTATAGTGCTACATAGTATAGACTATGGTGTATAGTGGTATATAGTACAGAATGCGGTGTAGAGCTGTATAGTGGTACAAAGTATAGAATATGGTGAATAGTGGTACATAGTATAGAATATGGTGTATAGAGGTACATATTATAGAATATGGTGTATAGTTGTACATATTATAGAATGTGGTGTATAGTGGAACATAGTGGTACATAGTATAGAATGTTGTGTAGTGGTACATAGAATAGAATGTGGTGTAAAGTGGTATATGGTGTAGAGCTGTATAGTGGTACATAGTATAGAATGTGGTGAAGAGCTGTATAGTGGTAGAAAGTATAGAATTTGGTGTAGAGCTGTATAGTGGTACATAGTATAGAATGTGGTGTATAGTGTTACATTTTATAGAATATGGTGTATAGTGGTACATAGTATAGAATATGTAGTATAGTGGTATATAGTATAGAATATGGTGTAGAGCTGTATAGTAGTTCATAGTATAGAATATGGTGTAGAGCTGTATAGTAGTTCATAGTATAGAAAATGGTGTAGAGCTGTATAGTGGTACATATTATAGAATTTGGTGTAGAGCTGTATAATGGTATATAGTATAGAATGTGGTGTATAGTGTTACATTTTATAGAATATGGTGTATAGTGTTACATAGTATAAAATATGGTTTATAGAGGTACATAGTATAGAATATGGTATATTGTGGTGCATAATATAGAATATGGTGTATAGTGGTACATTTTAT
Organism: Taudactylus pleione; assembly: GCA_031769625.1. Lineage (NCBI taxonomy): Eukaryota > Metazoa > Chordata > Amphibia > Anura > Myobatrachidae > Taudactylus > Taudactylus pleione. The sequence goes on along the minus strand of JAUIMM010002617.1, from coordinate 36,082 downwards.
AGAATATGGTGTATAGTGGTGCATAGTATAGAATATGGTGTATAGCGGTATATAGTATAGAATATGGTGTAATGTTGTGCATAGTATAGAATATGGTGTAGAGCTGTATAGTGGTACATAGTATAGAATTTGGTGTAGAGCTGTATAGTGGTACATAGTATAGAATGTGGTGTATAGTGTTACATTTTATAGAATATGGTGTATAGTGGTACATAGTATAGAATATGGTGTATAGAGGTACATAGTATAGAATATGGTGTATTGTGGTGCATAGTATAGAATATGGTGTATATTGGTACATTTTATAGAATATGGTGTATAGTGGTACATAGTATAGAATATTGTGAATAGTGGTATATAGTATAGAATATGGTGTATTGTCGTGCATAGTATAGAATATGGTGTATAGACGAACATAGTATAGAATATGGTGTATAGTGCTACATAGTATAGAATATGGTGTATAGTGGTACATAGTATAGAATATGGCGAAGTGCTGTATAGTGGTACATAGTATAGAATATGGTGTAGAACTGTATTGTGCTACACAGCATAGAATATGGTGTATAGTGGTACGTAGTATAGAAAATGGTGTATAGAGGTACATAGTATAGATATTGGTGTGTATAGTGGTACATAGTATAGAATACGTGTATAGTGGTACATAGTATAGAATATGGTGTATTGTGATACATAGTATAGAATATGGTGTATAGTGGTATATAGTATAGAATATGTTGTATAGAGGTACATAGTATAGAATATGGTGTATTGTGTTGCATAGTATAGAATATGGTGTATAGTGGTACATTTTATAGAATATGGTTTATAGAGGTACATAGTATAGAATATGGTGTATAGTGGTATATAGTATAGAATATGGTGTAGAGCTGTATAGTGGTGCATAGTATAGAATATGGGGTAGAGCTATATAGTTGTTTATAGTATAGAATATGGTGTATAGTGGTACATAGCATAGAATATGGTGTATAGTGGTATATAGTATAGAATATGGTGTATAGAGGTACATAGTATAGAATATGGTGTATTGTGGTGCATAGTATAGAATATGGTGTATAGTGGTACATAGTATAGAATATGGTGTATAGACGAACATAGTATAGAATATGGTGTATAGTGCTACATAGTATAGAATATGGTGTATAGTGGTACATAGTATAGAATATGGCGAAGTGCTGTATAGTGGTACATAGTATAGAATATGGTGTAGAACTGTATTGTGCTACACAGCATAGAATACGGTGTATAGTGGTACGTAGTATAGAAAATGGTGTATAAAGGTACATAGTATAGAATATGGTGTGTATAGTGGTACATAGTATAGAATACGGTGTATAGTGGTACATAGTATAGAATATGGTGTATTGTGATACATAGTATAGAATATGGTGTATAGTGGTACATAGTATAGAATATGGTGTATAGAGGTACATAGTATAGAATATGGTGTATAGTGGTACATAGTATAGAATGTGGTGTATAGTGGTACATAGTATAGAATTTGGTGTAGAGCTATATTGTGGTACATAGTATAGAATATGGTGTATAGAGGAACATATTATAGAATGTGGTGTATAGTGGTACATAGAATATGGTGTATAGTGGTACATAGTTAAGAATGTGGTGTAGAGCTGTATAGTGGTACATAGTATAGAATATGGTGTATAGTGGTATATAGTCTAGAATGTGGTGTATAGAGGTACATAGTATAGAATATGGTGTACAGTGGTACATAGTATAGAAAGTGGTGTAGAGCTGTATAGTGGTACATAGTATATAATGTGGTGTAGAGCTGTATAATGGTACATAGTATAGAATGTGGTGTACAGTGTTACATTTTATAGAATATGGTGTATAGTGCATAGTATAAAATGTGGTGCATAGTAGTATATAGTATAGAATATGGTTTAGAGCTGTATAGTGGTACATAGTATAGAATGTGGTATACAGATGTATAGTGGTACATAGTATAGAATATGGTGTAGAGGTGAATAGTGGTACATAGTACAGAATATGGTGTATAGTGATATATAATATTGAATATGGTGTAGAGCTGTATAGTGGTTCATAGCATATAAAATGGTGTATAGTAGTACATAGTATAGAATATGGGGTGAGCTATATAGTTGTTTTTAGTATAGAATATGGTTTATGGTGGTACATAGTATAGAATATGGTGTACAGTGGTATATAGTATAGAATATGGTGTATAGAGGTACATAGTATAGAATATGGTGTATAGATGTACATAGTATAGAATATGGTGTTAAGTGGTACATAGTTTAGAATATGGTGTATAGTGGTACATAATATAGAATGTGGTGTAGAGCTGTACAGTGGTACATAGTATATAATATGGTGTAGAGCTGTATAGTGGTACATAGAATAGAATATAGTGTGGAGCTGTATAGTGGTACATAGTATACAATAGGGTGTATAATGGTATATAGTATAGAATATGGTGTATAGCTGTACAGTGGTGCATAGTATAGAGTATTGTGTATAGTGATACAAAACATAGAATATGGTGTAGAGATGTATAGTGGTACGTAGTATAGAATATGGTGTATAGTGCTACATAGTATAGAATATGGTGTATAGTGGTATATAATACAGAATGTGGTGTAGAGATGTATAGTGGTACATAGTATAGAATATGGTGTATAGTGGTTCATAGTATAGAATATGGTGTATAGTGGTACATAGTATAGAATGTGGTGTAAAGTGGTACATAGTATAGAATATAGTGTTTAGTGGTATATAATATAGAATATGATGTAGAGCTGTATTGTGGTACATAGTATAGAATATGGTGTATAGTGGTACATAGTATAGAATAAGGTGTATAGTGGTACATGGTATAGAATATGGGGTAGAGCTGTATAGTGGTATATAGTATAGAATATGGTGTATAGTGGTACATAGTATAGAATATTGTGTATAGGGGTACATAGTATAGAATATGGTGTATAGTGGTACATAGTATAGAATATGGTGTATAGTGGTACATAGTATATAGTGTATTGTGGTACATTGTATAGAATGTGGTGTAGAGCTTTATAGTGGCTCATAGGATAGAATATGGTGTATAGTGGTACATAGTATAGAATGTGATGAAGAGCTGTATAGTGGTACATAGTATAGAATATGTTGTATCGTGGTACATAGTATAGAATGTGGTGTAGAGCTGTATAATGGAACATAGTATAAAATGTGTTATAGAGCTGTATAGTGGTATATAGTATAGAATGTGGTGTTAAGTGATACATAGTATAGATTAAGGTGTATCGTGGTATATAGTATAGAATGTCGTTTATAGTGGTACACAGTATAGAATATGGTGTATAGTGGTATATAGTATAGAACATGGTGTAGAGCTGAATTTTGGTACATAGTATAAAATATGGTGTAGAGCTGTATAGTGGTACATAGAATAGTATGTTGTTTATCGTGTTACATAGTATAGAATATGGTGTATAGTGGTAAATAGTATAGAATGTGGTGGATAGTGGTATATAGTATAGAATATGGTGTAGAGCTGTAAAGTGGTGCATAGAATAGAGTATTGTGTATAGTGAAACATAGCATTGAATATGGTGTAGAGCTGTATAGTGGTACGTAGTATAGAATATGGTGTATAGTGCTACATAGTATAGAATATGGTGTATAGTGGTATATAGTATACAATGTGGTGTAGAGCTGTATAGTGGTACATAGTATAGCATATGGTGTATAGTGGTACATAGTATATAATATAGTGTATAGAGGTACATAGTATAGAATATGGTGTATAGTGGTACATAGTACAGAATGTGGTGTATAGTGGTGCATAGTGGTACATAGTATAGAGTGTGGTGTAGTGGTGCATAGTATAGAATTTAGTGTATAGTGGTATATGGTGTAGAGCTGTATATTGGTACATAGTTTAGAATGTGGTGTATAGTAGTACATAGTATAGAATACGGTGAAGAGTTGAATAGTGGTACATAGTATAGAATGTGTTGCAGAGCTGTATAGTGTTACATAGTATAGAATATGGTGTATAGTGGTACATTGTATAGAATATGGTGTAGAGCTGTATAGTGGTACATAGTATAGAATATGGTGTAGTGCTGTACAGTGGTACATAGTATAGAATATGGTGTAGAGCTGTATTGTGGTACATAGTATAGAATATGGTGTATAGTGGTACATAGTATAGAATATGGTGTATAGAGGTACATAGAATAGAATATGGTGCATAGTGGTACATAGTATGGAATACGGTGTATAGTGGTACATAGTATAGAATATGGTGAATTGTGGTATATAGTATAGATTATGGTGTACAGTGGTACATTGTATAGAATATGGTGTTTAGAGGTACATAGTATAGAATATGGTGTATAGTGGTACATAGTATAGAATGTGGTGTATAGTGGAACATAGTATAGAATTTATTGTAGATCTGTATAGAGGTACATAGTATAGAATGTGGTGTAGAGCTGTATAGTGGTACATAGTATAGAATGTGTTGTATAGTGGTACATAGTATAGAATGTGGTGTAAAGCTGTATAATGGTACATAGTATAGAATGTGGTGTATAGTGGTACATAGTATAGAATATGGTGTATAGTGGTACATAGAATAGAATATGGTGTATAGTGGTACATAGTATAGAATGTGGTGTAGAGCTGTATAGTGGTACATAGTATAGATTGTGGTGTAGAGCTGTAAAGTGGTACATAGTATAGAAAATGTTGTATAGATGTACATAGTATAGAATATGGTGTATAGTGTTACAAAGTATAGAATGTGGTAAAGAGCTGTATGGTGGTACATAGTATAGAATGTGGTGTATGGTGGTATATAGTATAGAATATAGTGTATAGAGGCACAAAGTATAGAATATGGTGTATAGTGGTACCTAGTATAGAATGTGGTGTATAGAGGTACGTAGTATAGAATATGGTGTATAATTGTACATAGTCTAGAATATGGTGATTAGTGGTACACAGAATATGATGTATAGTGGTACATAGTATAGAATGTGGTGTAGAGCTGAATAGTGGTACATAGTAGAGAATATGGTGTATAGTGGTACATAGTATAGAATGTGGTGTATAGTGGTATATAGAATTGAATATGGTGTGGAGGTGTATAGTGGTACATAGTATAGAATATGGTGTATAGTGGTAAATAGTATCGAATATGGTGTAGAGCTGTATAGTGGTTCATAGTATAGAATATGGTGTATAGTGGTACATAGTATAGAATATGGGGTAGAGCTGTATAGGTGTATATAGTATAGAATATGGTGTAAAGTGGAACATTGTATATAATATGGTTAATAGTGGTATATAGTATAGAATATGGTGTATAGAGGTAAATAGTATACAATATGGTGAAAGGTGGTACATAGTATAGAATATGGTGTATAGTGGTACATAGTCTAGAATGTGGAGTATAGTGGTACATAGAATATGGTGTATAGTGCTACATAGTCTAGAATGTGGTGTATACTGGTACATAATAAAGAATGTGGTGTAGAGCTGTATAATGGTACATAGTATAGAATGTGGTGTATAGTGGTACATAGTATAGAATATGGTGTACAGTGGTACATAGTATAGAATGTGGTGTATAGTGTTACATATTATAGAATATCGTGTATTGTGGTACTAAGTTTAGAATATGGTGTATAGTAGTATATAGTATAGAATATGGTGTAGAGCTGTATAGTGGTACATAGTGTAGAATGTGGTATAGAGCTGTATAGTGGTACATAGTATAGAATATGGTGTAGAGGTGTATAGTGGTACATAGAATAGAATGTGGTGTATAGTGGTATACAGTATAGAATATGGTGTATAGTGCAACATAGTATAGAATTTGGTGTATAGTGGTTTAAAGTACAGACTGTGGTGTAGAGCACAAGTTCATAGTATAGTATATGGTGTTTAGTGGTACATAGTATAGAATATGGTGTATAGTGGTATATAGTATATAATATGGTGTATAGTGGTACATAGTATAGAATATGCTGTATAGTGGTACATATGATAGAATATGGTGCATAGTGGTATATTGTATAAAATATGAGGTAGAGCTGTATAGTGGTACATAGTATAGAATATGGTGTATAGTGGTACATAATATAGAATATTGTGTATTGTACATAGTATAGAATATGGTGTATAGTGGTACATGGTATAGAATATTGGGTAGAGCTGTATAGTGGTATATAGTATAGAATATGTTGTATAGTGGTACATAGTATAGAATATGGTGTATAGTGGTACATGGTATAGAATATGGTGTATAGTGGTACATAGGTGTATAGTGGTACAAAGTACAGAATGTGGTGTAGAGCTGTATAGTGGTAAATAGTATAGAATATGTTGTATAGTGGTACATAGTATAGATTGTGGTGTAAAGCTGTATAATGGTACAAAGTATAGAATGTGGTGTATTGTGGTACATAGTATAGAATATGGTGTATAGTGAGTGGTACATAGTAAAGAATGTGGTGTATAGTGGTACATAGTATATAATATGGTGTATAGAGGTACATAGTATAGAATATGGTGTATAGAGGTACATAGTCTAGAATATGGTGTATAATATTACATAGTCTAGAATATGGTGTATAGTGGTACATAGAATATGATGTATTGCAGTACATAGTAAAGAATGTGGTGTAGAGCTGAATAGTGGCACATAGTACAGAATATGTTGTATTGTGGAACATAGTATAGAATGTGGTGTAGAGATGTATAGTGGTACATAGTATAGAATGTGGTGTATAGTCCAACATACTATAGAATATGGTGTATAGAGGTACTTAGTATAGAATGTGGTCTATAGTAGTATATAGTATAGAATATGGTGTAGAGCTGTACAGTTGTACATAGCATAGAATATAGTGTAGAGGTTTATAGTGGCACATAGTATAGAATATATTGTATAGTGGTAAATAGTATAGAATATGGTGTAGAGCTGTATAGTGGTTCATAGTATAGAATATGGTGTATAGTGGTATATACATAGTACAGAATATGGGGTAGAGCTGTATAGTTGTATATCATATAGAATGTGGTGTATAGAGGTAAATAGTATAGATTATGGTGTATAGTGGTACATAGTATAGAATGTGGTGAAGAGCTGTATAATGGTACATAGTATAGGATGTGGTGTATAGTAGTACACAGTCTAGAATGTGGTGTAAAGTGGTATAAATTATAGAATGTGGTGTAGAGCTGTATAGTGGTACATCGTATAGAATATGGTGTATAGTGGTATATAGTATAGAATATGGTGTATAGCAGTACATAGTTTAGAATATGGGGTATAGTGGTACATAGTATAGAATGTGGTGTATAGTGGTGAATGGTGTAGAGCTGTATAGTGGTACATAGTATAGAATGTGGTCTAGAGCTGTAAAGTGGTACATAGTATTGAATATGGAGTATAGAGGTACATAGTATAGAATGTGTTGTAGAGCTGTATTGTGGTACATAGTATAGAATATGGTGTATAGTGGTACATAGTATAGAATATGGTGTATAGAGGTACATAGTATAGAATATGGTGTATAGTGGTACACAGTATGGAATACGGTGTATAGTGGTACATAGTATAGAATATAGTGTATTGTGGAACATTGTATAGAATATGGTGTATAGAGGTACAAAGTATAGAATATGGTGTATAGTGGAACATAGTATAGAATGTGGTGTATAGTGGTACATAGTATAGAATTTGGTGTAGAGCTACATAGTGGTACATAGTATAGAATGTGGTGTAGAGCTGTATAGTGGTACATAGTATAGAATATGGTGTATAGAGGTACATAGTATAGAATGTGTTGTAGAGCTGTATAGTGGTACATAATATAGAATATAGTGTATAGTGGTACATAGTATAGAATATGGTGTATAGTGGTACATAGTAAAGAATATGATGTAGAGCTGTATAGTGGTACATAGTATAGAATAGGGTGTAGTGTTGTATAGTGGTACATAGTATAGAATATGGTGTAGAGCTGGATTGTGGTACATAGTACAAAATATGGTGTATAGAGGTACATTGTATAGAATATGGTATATAGAGGTACATAGTATAGAATTTGGTGTAGAGCTGTATAGTGGTGCATAGTGTAGAGTATTGTGTATAGTGATACATAGCATAGAATATGGTGTAGAGCTGTATAGTTGTGCGGAGTATAGAATATGGTGTATAGTGCTACATAGTATAGAACATGGTGTATAGTGGTATATAGTATAGAATGTGGTGTAGAGCTGTATAGAGGTATATAGTATAGAATATGGTGTATAGTGGTATATAGTATAGAATATTGTGTATAGAGGTACATAGCATAGAATATGGTGTACAGTGGTACATAGCATAGAATGTGGTGTACAGTATTACATAGTACAGAATACGGTGTAGAGCTGTATAGTGGTACATAGTATAGAATGTGGTGTAGAGCTGTATAGTGGTACATAGTAAAGAATATGGTGTATAGTGGTACATAGTATAGAATATGGTTTATAGAAGTACATAGTATAGAATATGTTGTAGAGCTGTATAGTGGTACATAGTATAGAATATGGTGTAGAGCTGTATAGTGGTACATAGTATAGAATATGGTGTAAAGAGGTACATAGTATAGAATATGGTGTATAGTGGTACATAGTATTGAATACGGTGTATAGTGGTACATAGTATAGAATATGGTGTATTGTGGTACATTGTATAGAATATGGTGTATAGAGGTACAAAGTATAGAATATGGTGTATAGTGGTCCATAGTATAGAATATGGTGTATAGAGGTACATAGTATAGAATGTGGTGTAGAGCTGTATAGTGCTAAATAGTATAGAATATGTTGTATAGTGATACATAGTATAGATTGTGGTGTAAAGCTGTATAATGGTACATATTATAGAATATGGTGTATAGTGGTGCATAGTATAGAATATTGTGTATAGATGTACATAGTATAGAATATGGTGTACAGTGGTACATAGTATAGAATATGGTGTATAGCGTTACATAGTATAGAATATGGTGTATAGAGGTACATAGTATAGAATATGGTGTATAGCGTTACATAGTATAGAATGTGGTGTATAGTGGTACATAGTATAGAATTTGGTGTAGAGCTGTATAGTGGTACATAGTATAAAATAACGTGTATAGAGGAACATAGCATAGAATTTGGTATAGAGCTGAATAGTGGTACATAGTATAGAATGTGGTGTATAGTGGTACATAGTATAGAAAGTGGTATAAAGCTGTATAATAGAACATAGTATAGAATATAGTGTATAGAGGCACATAGTATAGAATATGGTGTATAGTGGTACATAGTATATTATATGGTGTATAGAGGTACATAGTATAGAATATGGTGTATAGAGGTACATCGTCTAGAATATGGTGTATAGTATTACATAGTATGGAATATGGTGTATAGTGGTACATAGTATAGAATGTGGTGTAGAGCGGTATAGTGGTACATAGTATAGAATGTGGTGTATAGTGCTAAATACTATAGAATATTGTGTATAGAGGTACTTAGTATAGAATGTGGTCTATAGTAGTACATAGTATAGAATGTGGTATAGAGCTGTATAGTGGTACATAACACAGAATATAGTGTAGAGGTTTATAGTGGTACATAGTATAGAATATGGTGTATAGTGGTAAATAGTATAGAATATGGTGTATAGTGGTATATACATAGTACAGAATATGGGGTAGAGCTGTATTGTGGTACATAGTATAGAATATGGTGTATAGTGGTACATAGTATAGAATATGGCGTATAGAGGTACATATTATAGAAAATATTGTAAAGTGGTACATAGTATGGAATACGGTGTATAGTGGTACATAGTATAGAATATGGTGTAATGTGGTACATTGTATAGAATATTGTATATAGAGGTACAAAGTATAGAATATGGTATATAGTGGTACATAGTATAGAATATGGTGTGTAGTGGTACAGAGTACAAAAAATGGGGTAGAGCTGTATAGTTGTATATAGTATAGAATATGGTGAATAGTGGTGCATTGTATAGAATATGGTGTATAGAGGTACATAGAATAGAATGTGGTGTATAGTGGTTCATAGTATAGAATACTGTGTACAGTGGTACATAGAATAGAATGTGGTGTATAGTGGTACATAGTGGTACATAGTATAGAATGTGGTGTAGTGGTACATAGTATAGAATGTGGTGTATAGTGGTATATGGTGTAGAGCTGTATAGTGGTACATAGTATAGAATGTGGTGTATAGTAGTACATAGTAGAGAATGCGGTGTAGAGCTGTATAGTGGTACATAGTATAGAATGTGGTGTAGTGTTGTATAGTGGTACATAGTATAGAAAATAGTGTAGAGCTGTATTGTGGTACATAGTATAGAATATGGTGTATAGTGGTACATAGTATAGAATATGGTGTATAGTAGTACATAGTATAGAATATGGTGTAGAGCTGTATTGTGGTACATAGTATAGAATATGGTGTATAGTGGTACATAGTATAGAATATGGTGTATAGTTGTACATAGTATAGAATATGGTGTATTGTTGTACATAGTATAGAATATGGTTTATAGTGGTACATAGTATAGAATATGGTGTATAGAGGTACATAGTATAGAATATGGTGTATAGCGTTACATAGTATAGAATGTGGTGTATAGTGGTACATAGTATAGAATTTGGTGTAGAGCTGTATAGTGGTACATAGTATAAAATAATGTGTATAGAGGAACATAGCATAGAATTTGGTATAGAGCTGAATAGTGGTACATAGTATAGAATGTGGTGTATAGTGGTACATAGTATAGAAAGTGGTATAAAGCTGTATAATATTACATAGTATAGAATATAGTGTATAGAGGCACATAGTATAGAATATGGTGTATAGTGGTACATAGTATATTATATGGTGTATAGAGGTACATAGTATAGAATATGGTGTATAGAGGTACATAGTCTAGAATATGGTGTATAGTATTACATAGTATGGAATATGGTGTATAGTGGTACATAGTATAGAATGTGGTGTAGAGCGGTATAGTGGTACATAGTATAGAATGTGGTGTATAGTGCCAAATACTATAGAATATTGTGTATAGAGGTACTTAGTATAGAATGTGGTCTATAGTAGTATATAGTATAGAATATGGTGTAGAGCTCTATAGTTGTACATAGTATAGAATGTGGTATAGAGCTGTATAGTGGTACATAACACAGAATATAGTGTAGAGGTTTATAGTGGTACATAGTATAGAATATGGTGTATAGTGGTAAATAGTATAGAATATGGTGTAGAGCTGTATAGTGGTTCATAGTATAGAATATGGTGTATAGTGGTATATACATAGTACAGAATATGGGGTAGAGCTGTATTGTGGTACATAGTATAGAATATGGTGTATAGTGGTACATAGTATAGAATATGGCATATAGAGGTACATAGTATAGAAAATATTGTATAGTGGTACATAGTATGGAATACGGTGTATAGTGGAACATAGTATAGAATATGGTGTAATGTGGTACATTGTATAGAATATTGTATATAGAGGTACAAAGTATAGAATATGGTATATAGTGGTACATAGTATAGAATATGGTGTATAGTGGTACAGAGTAAAAAAAATGGGGTAGAGCTGTATAGTTGTATATAGTATAGAATATGGTGAATAGTTGTGCATTGTATAGAATATGGTGTATAGAGGTACATAGCATAGAATGTGGTGTATAGTGGTTCATAGTATAGAATACTTTGTACAGTGGTACATAGTATAGAATGTGGTGTATAGTGGTACATAGTGGTACATAGTATAGAATGTGGTGTAGTGGTACATAGTATAGAATGTGGTGTATAGTGGTATATGGTGTAGAGCTGTATAGTGGTACATAGTATAGAATGTGGTGTATAGTAGTACATAGTAGAGAATGCGGTGTAGAGCTGTATAGTGGTACATAGTATAGAATGTGGTGTAGTGTTGTATAGTGGTACATAGTATAGAAAATAGTGTAGAGCTGTATTGTGGTACATAGTATAGAATATGGTGTATAGTGGTACATAGTATAGAATATGGTGTATAGTAGTACATAGTATAGAATATGGTGTAGAGCTGTATAGTGGTACATAGTATAGAATATGGTGTAGTGTTGTATAGTGGTACATAGTATAGAATATAGTGTAGAGCAGTATTGTGGTACATAGTATAGAATATGGTGTATAGTGGTACATAGTATAGAATATGGTGTATAGAGGTACATAGTATAGAAAATAGTGTATAGTGGTACATAGTATGGAATACGGTGTATAGTGGTACATAGTATAGAATATGGTGTAATGTGGTACATTGTATAGAATATTGTATATAGAGGTACAAAGTATAGAATATGGTATATAGTGGTACATAGTATAGAATATGGTGTATAGTGGAACAGAGATTAGAAAATGGGGTAGAGCTGTATAGTTGTATATAGTATAGAATATGGTGTATAGTGGTACATTGTATATAATATGGTGTATAGAGGTACAATGTATAGAATGTGGTGTATAGTGGTACATAGTATAGAATATGGTTTAAAGTGGTACATAGTATTGAATATGGTGTATAGTGTTACATAGTAAAGAATATGGTGTAGAGCTGTATAGTGGTACATAGTACAGAAAATGGTGTAGAGCAGTATAGTGGTACATAGTTTAGAATATTGTGTAGAGCTGTTTTGTGGTACATAGTAGAGAATATGGTGTATAGTGGTACATAGTATAGAATATGGTTTATAGTGGTACATAGTATAGAACATGGTGTATAGAGGTACATAGTATAGAATATGGTGTATAGCGTTACATAGTATAGAATGTGGAGTATAGTGGTATATAGTATAGAATATGGTATATAGTGGTACATAGTATAGAATATGGTGTATAGTGGTACAGAGTAAAGAAAATGGGGTAGAGCTGTATAGTTGTATATAGTATAGAATATGCTGTATAGTGGTACATAGTATAGAATATGGTGTATAGAGGTACATAGTATAGAATATGGTGTATAGCGTTACATAGTATAGAATATGGTGTAAAGTGGTACATAGTATTGAATATGGTGTATAGTGGTACAAAGTAAAGAATATGGTGTAGAGCTGTATAGTGGTACATAGCTTAGAATATTGTGTAGAGCTGTTTTGTGGTACAAAGTAGAGAATATGGTGTATAGTGGTTCATAATATAGAATATGGTGTATAGAGGCACATAGTACAGAATATGGTGTGTATTGGTGAATAGTATATAAAATAGTGTATAATGGTACATAGTGGTACATAGTATAGAATGTGGTGTATAGTGGTATATGATGTAGAGCTGTATAGTGGTACATAGTATAGAATGTGGTGTATAGTAGTACATAGTATAGAATATGGTGTAGCGCTGCATAGTGGTACATAGTATAGAATGTCGTGTAGAGCTGTACAGTGGTACATAGTATAGAATATGGTGTGTAGTGGTACATAGTATAGATTGTGGTGAATTGCTGTATAGTGGTACATAGTTTAGTATATGGTGTAAAGTGGTACATAGTATAGAATATGGTGTATAATGGTACATGGTATAGAATATGGTGTAGAACTGTATAGTGATACATAGTATAGAAAATGGTGTAGTGCTGTACAGTGGTACATAGTATAGAATATGGTGTAGAGCTGTATTGTGGTACATAGTATAGAATATGGTGTATAGTGGTACATAGTATAGAATATGGTGTATAGTTGTACATAGTATAGAATATGGTGTATTGTGGTACATAGTATAGAATATGGTTTATAGTGGTACATAGTATAGAATATGGTGTATAGAGGTACATAGTATAGAATATGGTGTATAGCGTTACATAGTATAGAATGTGGTGTATAGTGGTACATAGTATAGAATTTGGTGTAGAGCTGTATAGTGGTACATAGTATAAAATAACGTGTATAGAGGAACATAGCATAGAATTTGGTATAGAGCTGAATAGTGGTACATAGTATAGAATGTGGTGTATAGTGGTACATAGTATAGAAAGTGGTATAAAGCTGTATAATAGTACATAGTATAGAATATAGTGTATAGAGGCACATAGTATAGAATATGGTGTATAGTGATACATAGTATATTATATGGTGTATAGAGGTACATAGTATAGAATATGGTGTATAGAGGTACATCGTCTAGAATATGGTGTATAGTATTACATAGTATGGAATATGGTGTATAGTGGTACATAGTATAGAATGTGGTGTATAGTGCTAAATACTATAGAATATTGTGTATAGAGGTACTTAGTATAGAATGTGGTCTATAGTAGTATATAGTATAGAATATGGTGTAGAGCTGTATAGTTGTACATAGTATAGAATGTGGTATAGAGCTGTATAGTGGTACATAACACAGAATATAGTGTAGAGGTTTATAGTGGTACATAGTATAGAATATGGTGTATAGTGGTAAATAGTATAGAATATGGTGTAGAGCTGTATAGTGGTTCATAGTATAGAATATGGTGTATAGTGGTATATACATAGTACAGAATATGGGGTAGAGCTGTATTGTGGTACATAGTATAGAATATGGTGTAATGTGGTACATTGTATAGAATATTGTATATAGAGGTACAAAGTATAGAATATGGTATATAGTGGTACATAGTATAGAATATGGTGTATAGTGGTACAGAGTAAAAAAAATGGGGTAGAGCTGTATAGTTGTATATAGTATAGAATATGGTGAATAGTGGTGCATTGTATAGAATATGGTGTATAGAGGTACATAGCATAGAATGTGGTGTATAGTGGTTCATAGTATAGAATACTGTGTACAGTGGTACATAGTATAGAATGTGGTGTATAGTGGTACATAGTGGTACATAGTATAGAATGTGGTGTAGTGGTACATAGTATAGAATGTGGTGTATAGTGGTATATTGTGTAGAGCTGTATAGGTATAGAATATGGTGTAGTGTTGTATAGTGGTACATAGTATAGAATGTGTTGTATAGTGGTACAAATTATAGAATGTGGTGTAGTGCTGTATAGTGGTACATAGTATAGAATGTGGTGTATAGTGTTACATAGTATAGAATATCATGTATTGTGGTACTAAGTTTAGAAAGTGGTGTATAGAAGTATATAGTAAAGAATATGGTGTAGAGCTGTATAGTGGTACATAGTATAGAGTGTGGTATAGAGCTGTATAGTGGTACATAGTATAGAATATGGTGTAGAGGTGTATAGTGGTACATAGAATAGAATATGGTGTATAGTGGTATACAGTATAGAATGTGGTGTAGAGCTGTATAGTGGTACATAGTGTAGAGTGTGGTATAGAGCTGTATAGTGGTACATAGTATAGAATATGGTGTAGAGGTGTATAGAGGCACATAGTATAGAATATGGTGTATAGTGATACATAGTATAGAATGTGGTGTATAGTGGTACATAGTATGTAATATGGTGTATAGAGGTACATAGTATAGAATATGGTGTATAGTGCTAAATACTATAGAGTATTGTGTATAGAGGTACTTAGTATAGAATGTGGTCTATAGTAGTATATAGTATAGAATATGGTGTAGAGCTGTATAGTTGTACATAGTATAGAATGTGGTATAGAGCTGTGGAGTGGTACATAACACAGAATATAGTGTAGAGGTTTATAGTGGTACATAGTATAGAATATGGTGTATAGTGGTAAATAGTATAGAATATGGTGTAGAGCTGTATAGTGGTTCATAGTATAGAATATGGTGTATAGTGGTATATACATAGTACAGAATATGGGGTAGAGCTGTATTGTGGTACATAGTATAGAATATGGTGTATAGTGGTAAATAGTATAGAATATGGTGTAGAGCTGTATAGTGGTTCATAGTATATAATATGGTGTATAGTGGTATATACATAGTACAGAATATGGGGTAGAGCTGTATTGTGGTACATAGTATAGAATATGGTGTATAGTGGTACATAGTATAGAATATGGCGTATAGAGGTACATAGTATAGAAAATATTGTATAGTGGTACATAGTATAGAATATGGTGTAATGTGGTACATAGTATAGAATATTGTATATAGAGGTACAAAGTATAGAATATGGTATATAGTGGTACATAGTATAGAATATGGTGTATAGTGGTATAGAGTAAAAAAAATGGGGTAGAGCTGTATAGTTGTATATAGTATAGAATATGGTGAATAGTGGTGCATTGTATAGAATATGGTGTATAGAGGTACATAGCATAGAATGTGGTGTATAGTGGTTCATAGTATAGAATACTGTGTACAGTGGTACATAGTATAGAATGTGGTGTATAGTGGTACATAGTGGTACATAGTATAGAATGTGGTGTAGTGGTACATAGTATAGAATGTGGTGTATAGTGGTATATGGTGTAGAGCTGTATAGGTATAGAATATGGTGTAGTGTTGTATAGTGGTACATAGTATAGAATGTGGTGTATAGTGGTACAAATTATAGAATGTGGTGTAGTGCTGTATAGTGGTACATAGTATAGAATGTGGTGTATAGTGTTACATAGTATAGAATATCATGTATTGTGGTACTAAGTTTAGAAAGTGGTGTATAGAAGTATATAGTATAGAATATGGTGTAGAGCTGTATAGTGGTACATAGTATAGAGTGTGGTATAGAGCTGTATAGTGGTACATAGTATAGAATATGGTGTAGAGGTGTATAGTGGTACATAGAATAGAATATGGTGTATAGTGGTATACAGTATAGAATGTGGTGTAGAGCTGTATAGTGGTACATAGTGTAGAGTGTGGTATAGAGCTGTATAGTGGTTCATAGTATAGAATATGGTGTAGAGGTGTATAGAGGCACATAGTATAGAATATGGTGTATAGTGATACATAGTATAGAATGTGGAGTATAGTGGTACATAGTATGTAATATGGTGTATAGAGGTACATAGTATAGAATATGGTGTATAGTGTTACATAGTCTAGAATATGGTGTATAGTGGTACACAGAATATGATGTATAGCGGTACATAGTATAGAGTGTGGTGTAGAGCTGAATAGTGGTACATAGTACAGAATATGGTGTATAGTGGTACATAGTATAGATTATGGTGTATAGAGCTATTTAGTATAGAATGTGGTCTATAGTAGTATATAGTATAGAATACAGTGTAGGCCTGAACAGTTGTACATAGTATAGAATGTGGTGTAGAGCTGTATAGTGGTACATAGCATAGAATATAGTGTAGAGGTTTATAGTGGTATATATTATAGAATATGGTGTATAGTGGTAAATAGTATAGAATATGGTGTAGAGCTGTATAGTGGTTCATAGTATAGAATATGGTGTATAGTGTTATATACATAGTACAGAATATGGGGTAGAGCTGTATAGTTGTATATCATATAGAATATGGTGTATAGTTGTACATTGTATAGAATATGGTTAATAGTGGTATATAGTATAGAATATGGTGTATAGAGGTAAATAGTATAGAATATGGTGTATAGTGGTACATAATATAGAATGTGGTGAAGAGCTGTATAATGGTACATAGTATAGGATGTGGTGTATAGTGGTATATAGTATAGAATATGGTGTATAGAGGTCCATAGTATAGAATATGGTGTATAGTAGTACATAGTCTAGAATGTGGTGTATAGTGGTATATAGTATAGAATGTGGTGTAGAGCTGTATAGTGGTACATCATATAGAATATGGTGGATAGTGGTACATAGTATAGAATATGGTGTATAGAGGTACATAGTATAGAATATTGGGTATAGTGGTACATAGTATAGAATGCGGTATATAGTGGTACATAGTGGTACATAGTATAGAATGTGGTGTAGTGGTACATAGTATAGAATGTGGTGTATAGTGGTGTATGGTGTAGAGCTTTAAAGTGGTACATAGTATAGAATATGGTGTGTAGAGGAACATAGTATAGAATGTGGTGTAGAGATGTATAGTGGTACATAGTATAGAATATGGTGTATTGTGGTACATTGTATAGAATATGGTGTATAGTGGTACATAGTATAAAATATGGTGTATAGTGGTATATAGTATAGAATATGGTATATAGTGGTAAACAGTATAGGATATGGTGTATTGTGGTACATAGTATAGAATATGGTGTATAGTGGTACACAGTATAGAATATGGTGTATAGAGGTACATAGTATAGAATATGGTGTATAGTGGTACATAGTATAGAATATGGTGTATAGTGCTACATAGTATAGAAAGTGGTGTGTAATGGTACATAGTATAAGTTATGGTGTATAGTGGAACATAGTCTAGAATGTGGTGTATAGTGGTACATAGAATATGGTGTATAGTGGTACATAGTATAGAATGTGGTGTAGATCTGTATAGTGGTACATAGTATAGAATATGGTGTATAGTGGTACATAGTATAGAATATGGTGTATAGCTGTACAGTGGTGCATAGTATAGAGTATTGTGTATAGTGATACAAAGCATAGAAAATGGTGTAGAGATGTATAGTGGTACATAGTATAGAATATGGTGTATAGTGGTATATAGTATAGAATATGGTGTATAGATGTACATAGTATAGAATATGGTGTATAGTGGTACATATTCTAGAATATGGAGTAGAGCTGTATAGTGGTACATAGAATAGAATATGGTGTAGAGCTGTATAGTGGTACATAGTATACAATAGGGTGTATAGTGGTATATAGTATAGAATATGGTGTATAGCTGTACAGTGGTGCATAGTATAGAGTATTGTGTATAGTGATACATAGCATAGAATATGGTGTAGAGATGTATAGTGGTACATAGTATAGAATGTGGTGTAGAGCTGTATAGTGGTACATAGTATAGAATATGGTGTGTAGAGGTACATAGTATAGAATGTGTTGTAGAGCTTTATAGTGGTACATAGTATAGAATAAGGTGTATAGTGGTACATAGTATAGAATATGGTTTATAGAGGAACATAGTATAGAATGTGGTGTAGAGATGTATAGTTGTACATAGTATAGAATATGGTGTATAGTGCTGCATATTATAGAATGTGGTGTAGAGCTGTATAATGGTACATATTATAGAATGTGGTGTATAGTGGTACATAGTATAGAATGTGATTTAGAGCTGTATAATGGTACATAGTATAGAATATGGTGTATAGTGGTACATAGTCTAGAATGTGGTGTATAGTGGTACATAGTATAGAATATAGTGTACAGTGGTACATAGTATAGAATGTGGTGTAGAGCTGTATAGTGGTACATAGTATATATTGTGGTGTAGAGCTGTATAATGGTACATAGTATAGAATGTGGTGTATAGTGTTACATTTTATAGAATATGGTGTATAGCGGTACATAGTATAGAATGTGGTGTATAGTAGTATATAGTATAGAATATGGTGTAGAGCTGTATAGTGATACATAGTATAGAATGTGTTATACAGCTGTATAGTGGTACATAGTATAGAATATGGTGTATAGTGGTATATAGTATAGAATATGGTGTAGAGCTATATAGTGGTTCATAGTATAGAAAATGGTGTATAGTAGTACATAGTATAGAATATGGGGTGAGCTATATAGTTGATTATAGTATAGAATATGGTTTATAGTGGTACATAGTTTAGAATATGGTGTATAGTGGTATATAGTATAGAATATTGTGTATAGATGTACATAGTATAGAATATGGTATATAGTGGTACATAGTCTAGAATGTGGTGTAGAGCTGTATAGTGGTACATAGAATAGAATATGGTGTAGAGCTGTATAGTGGTACATAGTATACAATAGCGTGTATAGTGGTATATAGTATAGAATATGGTGTATAGCTGTACAGTGGTGTATAGTATAGAGTATTGTTTATAGTGTTACATAGCATAGAATATGGTGTAGAGATGTTAAGTGGTACGTAGTATAGCATATGGTGTATAGTGCTACATAGTATAGAATATGGTGAATAGTGTCATATAGTACAGAATGTGGTGTAGAGCTGTTAGTGGTACATAGAATAGAATATGGTGTATAGTGGTACATAGTATAGAATGTGGTTTAAAGTGGTACCTAGTATAGAATATGGTGTATAGTGGTATATAATATAGAATATAATGTAGAGCTGTATTGTGGTACATAGTATAGAATATGGTGTATAGTGGTACATAGTATAGAATATGGTGTATAGCACATAGTATAGAATAATGTGTATAGTGGTACATGGTATAGAATATGGGGTAGAGCTGTATAGTGGTATATAGTATAGAATATGGTGTATAGTGGTACATAGTATAGAATATGGTGTATAGAGGTACATAGTATAGAATATGGTGTAAAGTGGTCCATAGTATAGAATATGGTGTATAGTGGTACATAGTATATGGTATATTGTGGTACATTGTATAGAATGTGGTGTAGAGCTGTATAGTGGTTCATAGTATAGAATATGTTGTATAGTGGCACATAGTATAGAATGTGGTGTAGAGCTGTATAATGGTACATAGTATAAAATGTGGTTTAGAGCTTTAGAGTGGTATATAGTATATAATGTGGTGTATAGTGATACATAGTATAGAATAAGGTGTATAGTGGTATATAGTATAGAATGTCATTTATAGTGGTACATAGTATAGAATATGGTGTATAGTGGTATATATTATAGATCATGGTGTAGAGCTGAATATTGGTATATAGAATAAAATATGGTGTAGAGCTGTATAGTTGTACATAGAATAGTATGTGGTTTATAGTGTTACATAGTATAGAATATGGTGTATAGAGGTACATAGTATAGAATGTGGTGTATAGTAGTATATAGTATAGAATATGGTGTAGAGCTGTATAGTGGTACATAGTATAGAATGTGGTACAGAGCTGTATAGTGGTACATGGCATAGAATATGGGGTAGAGCTGTTAAGTGGTATATAGTATAGAATATGGTGTAAAGTGGTACATAGTCTAGAATATGTTGTATAGAGGTACATAGTATAGAATATGGTGTATAGAGGTACAAAGTATAGAATATGGTGTATAGTGCTACATAGTATAGAATGTGATGTAGAGCTGTATAGTGGTACATAGTATAGAATATGATGTATAGTGGTACATAGTATAGAATGTGGTGTAGAGCTGTATATTGGTACATAGTATTGAATTTGGTATAGAACTGTATAGTGGTACATAGTATAGAGTATGGTGTATAGTCGTATATAGTATAGAATATGGTATAGAACTGTATAGTGGTATATAGTATAGAATTTGGTGTATAGAGATACATAGTATAGAATATGGTGTAGAGCTGTATAGTGGTACATAGTATAGAATATGGTGTATAGTGGTACACAGTATAGAATATGGTGTATAGTGGTACATAGCATAGAATGTGGTGTATAGTGGTACATAGTATAGAATATGGTGTATAGTGGTACATAGTTTAGAATATGGTGTATAGTGGTACATAGCATAGAATGTGGTGTATAGTGGAACATAGTATAGAACATGGTGTAGAGCTGTATAGTGGTACATAGTATAGAATATGGTGTAGTGCTGTATAGTGGTACACAGTATAGAATATGGTGTATAGTTTGTGGTACATAGCATAAAATATGGTGTAGAGCAGTATAGTGGTACATAGTATAGAATATGGTGTATAGTGATACATAGTATAGAATATGGTGTATAGTGATACATTGTATAGAATATGGTGTATAGTGGTACTTGCTATAGATTACGGGGTAGAGCTGTATAGTCGTATATAGTATAGAATATGGTGTATAGTGGTACATAGTATAGAATATGGTGTATAGAGGTACAGAGTATAGAATATGGTGTATAGTGGTACATAGTATAGAATATGGTGTATAGTGGTACATAGAATATGGTGTATTGTGGTACATTGTATAGAATGTGGTTTAAAGCTGTATATTGGTACATAGTATAGAATGTGGTGTATAGTGGTACATAGTATAGAATGTGGTGTAGAGCTGTATAATGGTACATCATATAGAATGTGGTATAGAGCTGTATAGTGGTACATAGTATAGAATGTGGTACAGAGCTGTATAGTGGAACATGGCATAGAATATTGGGTAGAGCTGTAAAGTGGTATATAGTACAGAATATGGTGTAAAGTGGTACATAGTCTAGAATATGTTGTATAGTGGTATATAGTATAGAATATGGTGTATAGTGGTACATAGTATAGAATATGGTGTATAGTGGTACATAGTAAAGAATGTTGTTTACAGTGGTACATAGTATAGAATATGGTGTATAGTGGTATATAGTATAGAACATGGTGTAGAGCTGAATATTGATACATAGTATAAAATATGGTGTAGAGCTGTATAGTGGTACATAGTATAGAATGTGGTGTATAGTGTCACATAGTTTAGAATATGGTTTATAGTGGTACATATACATAGTATAGAATGTGGTGTATAGTAGTATATAGTATAGAATATGGTGTAGAGCTGTACAGTGGTACATAATCTAGAATGTGGTGCAGAGCTGTATAGTGGTACATGGCAAAGAATATGGGGTAGAACTGTATAGTGGTATATAGTATAGAATATGGTGTAAAGTGGTACATAGTCTAGAATATGTTGTATAGAGGTACATAGTATAGAATATTGTGGATAGAGGTACATAGTATAGAATATGGTGTATAGTGGTACATATTATAGAATGTGATGTAGAGCTGTATAGTGGTACATAGTATAGAATATGATGTATAGTGGTACATAGTATAGAATGTGGTGTAGAGCTGTATAGTGGTACATAGTATAGAATATGGTATATAGAGGTACATAGTATAGAATTTGGTGTAGAGCTGTATAGTGTTGCATAGTATAGAGTATTGTGTAGAGTGATACATAGCATAGAATATGGTGTAGAGCTGTATAGTGGTGCAGAGAATAGAATATGGTGTATAGTGCTACATATTACAGAATATGGTGTATAGTGGTATATAGTATACAATTTGGTGTAGAGCTGTATAGTGGTACATAGTATAGAATATGGTGTACAGTGGTACATAGTATAGAATATGGTGTATATAGGTACATAGTATAGAATATGGTGTATAGTGGTATATAGTATAGAATATGGTGTATTGTGGTAAATTGTATAAAATATGGTGTATAGAGGTACATAGTACAGAATATGGTTGATAGTGGTACATAGTATAGAATGTTGTGTATAGTGGTACATTGTATAGAATTTGGTGTAGAGCAGTATAGTGGTACATAGTATAGAATGTGGTACAGAGCTGTATAGTGGTACATGGCATAGAATATGGGGTAGAGCTGTTAAGTGGTATATAGTGTAGAATATGGTGTAAAGTGGTACATAGTCTAGAATATGTTGTATAGTGGTATATAGTATAGAATATGGTGTATAGTGGTACATAGTATAGAATATGGTGTATAGTGGTACATAGTATAGAATGTTGTTTATAGTGGTACATAGTATAGAATATGGTATATAGTGGTATATAGTATAGAACATGGTGTAGAGCTGTATAGTGGTACATAGTATAGAATGTGGTGTATAGTGTTACATAGTATAGAATATGGTTTATAGTGGTACATAGTATAGAATGTGGTGTATAGTAGTATATAGTATAGAATATGGTATAGAGCTGTACAGTGGCACATAGTATAGAATACGGTGTAGAGCTGTATATTGGTACATAGTATAGAATATGGTGTAGTGTTGTATAGTGGTACATTGTATAGAATATGATGTAGAGCTGTATAGTGTTACATAGTGTAGAAAATGGTGTATAGTGGTACATAGTATAGAATGTGGTGTATAGTGGTACATATTATAGAATATAGTGTATAAAGGCACATAGTATAGAATATGGTGTATAGTGGTACATAGTTTAGAATGTGGTGTATAGTGGTACATAGTATATAATATGGTGTATAGAGGTACATAGTATAGAATATGGTGTATAGAGGTACATTGTCTAGAATATGGTGTATAGTGTTACATAGTCTAGAATATGGTGTATAGTGGTACAGAGAATATGATGTATAGCGGTACATAGTATAGAATGTGGTGTAGAGCTGAATAGTGGTACATAGTATAGAATATGGTGTATAGTGGTACATAGTATAGAATATGATGTAGAGCTGTATAGTGGTACATAGAATAGAATGTGGTGTATAGTGCTACATACTATAGAATATGGTGTATAGAGGTACTTAGTATAGAATGTGGTCTATAGTAGTATTAAGTATAGAATATAGTGTAGACCTGTACAGTTGTACATAGTATAGAATGTGGTATAGAGCTGTTTACTGGTACATAGCATAGAATATAGTGTAGAGGTTTACAGTGGTACATAGTATAGAATATGGTGTATAGTGGTAAATAGTATAGAATATGGCGTAGAGTTGTATAGTGGTTCATAGTATAGAATATGGTGTATAGTGGTATATACATAGTACAGAATATGGGGTAGAGCTGTATAGTTGTATATCGTATAGAATATGGTGTATAGTGGTACATTGTATCGAATATGGTTAATAGTGGTACATGGTATAGAATGTGGTGTATAGTGTTACATAGTATAGAATATGGTTTATAGTGGTACATAGTATAGAATGTGGTGTATAGTAGTATATAGTATAGAATATGGTGTAGAGCTGTACAGTGGTACATAGTATAGAATGTGGTGCAGAGCTGTATAGTGGTATTTGGCAAAGAATATGGGGTAGAGCTGTATAGTGGTATATAGTATAGAATATGGTGTAAAGTGGTACATAGTCTAGAATATGTTGTATAGTGGTATATAGTATAGAATATGGTGTATAGTGGTACATAGTGTAGAATATGGTGAATAGTGGTACATAGTATAGAATGTTGTTTATAGTGGTACATAGTATAGAATATGGTGTATAGTTGTATATAGTATAGAACATGGTGTAGAGCTGAATATTGGTACATAGTATAAAATATGGTGTAGAGCTGTATAGTGGTACATAGTATAGAATGTGGTGTATAGTGTTACATAGTATAGAATAAGGTTTATAGTGGTACATAGTATAGAATGTGGTGTATAGTAGTATATAGTATAGAATATGGTGTAGAGCTGTACAGTGGTACATAGTATAGAATGTGGTGCAGAGCTGTATAGTGGTACTTGGCAAAGAATATGGGGTAGAGCTGTATAGTGGTATATAGTATAGAATATGGTGTAAAGTGGTACATAGTCTAGAATATGTTGTAAAGAGGTACATAGTATAGAATATTGTGTATAGAGGTACATAGTATAGAATATGGTGTATAGTGGTACATATTATAGAATGTGATGTAGAGCTGTATAGTGGTACATAGTATAGAATATGATGTATAGTGGTACATAGTATAGAATGTGGTGTAGAGCTGTATAGTGGTACATAGTATAGAATATGGTATATAGAGGTACATAGTATAGAATTTGGTGTAGAGCTGTATAGTGGTGCATAGTATAGAGTATTGTGTAGAGTGATACATAGCATAGAATATGGTGTAGAGCTGTATAGTGGTTCAGAGAATAGAATATGGTGTATAGTGCTACATATTACAGAATATGGTGTATAGTGGTATATAGTATAGAATTTGGTGTAGAGCTGTATAGTGGTACATAGTATAGAATATGGTGTACAGTGGTACATAGTATAGAATATGGTGTATATAGGTACATAGTATAGAATATGGTGTATAGTGGTATATAGTATAGAATATGGTGTATTGTGGTAAATTGTATAGAATATGGTGTGTAGAGGTACATAGTACAGAATATGGTGTATAGTGGTACATAGTATAGAATATGGTGCACAGTGGTACATAGTATAGAATATGGTGTATATAGGTACATAGTATAGAATATGGTGTATAGTGGTATATAGTATAGAATATGGTGTATTGTGGTAAATTGTATAGAATATGGTGTATAGAGGTACATAGTACAGAATATGGTGTATAGTGGTACATAGTATAGAATGTGGTGTATAGTGGTACATTGTATAGAATTTGGTGTAGAGCTGTATAGTGGTACATAGTATAGAATGTGGAGCAGAGCTGTATAGTGGTACATGGCATAGAATATGGGGTAGAGCTGTTAAGTGGTATATAGTGTAGAATATGGTGTAAAGTGGTACATAGTCTAGAATATGTTGTATAGTGGTATATAGTATAGAATATGGTGTATAGTGGTACATAGTATAGAATATGGTGTATAGTGGTACATAGTATAGAATGTTGTTTATAGAGGTACATAGTATAGAATATGGTGTATAGTGGTATATTGTATAGAACATGGTGTAGAGCTGTATAGTGGTACATAGTATAGAATGTGGTGTATAGTGTTACATAGTATAGAATATGGTTTATAGTGGTACATAGTATAGAATGTGGTGTATAGTAGTATATAGTATAGAATATGGTGTAGAGCTGTACAGTGGTACATAGTATAGAATGTGGTGCAGAGCTGTATAGTGGTACATGGCATAGAATATGGGGTAGAGCTGTATAGTGGTATATAGTATAGAATATGGTGTAAAGTGGTACATAGTCTAGAATATGTTGTATAGAGGTACATAGTATAGAATATGGTGTATAGAGGTACATAGTATAGAATATGGTGTATAGTGGTACATAGTATAGAATGTGATGTAGAGCTGTATAGTGGTACATAGTATAGCATATGATGTATAGAGGTACATAGTATAGAATATGGTGTATAGAGGTACATAGTATAGAATATGGTGTATAGTGGTACATAGTATAGAATGTGGTGTATAGTGGTATATAGTGGTACATAGTATAGAATGTGGTGTAATGGTACATAGTACAGAATGTGGTGTATAGTAGTACATAGTATAGAATACGGTGTAGAGCTGTATATTAGTACATCGTATAGAATATGGTGTAGTGTTGTATAGTGGTACATGGTATAGAATATGGTGTAGAGCTTTATAGTGGTACATAGTATAGAAAATGGTGTATAGTGGTACATAGTATAGAATGTGGTGTATAGTGGTACATAGAATAGAATATAGTGTATAAAGGCACATAGTATAGAATATGGTGTATAGTGGTACATAGTTTAGAATGTGGTGTATAGTGGTACATAGTATATAATATGGTGTATAGTGGTACATAGTATAGAATATGTTGTATAGAGGTACATTGTCTAGAATATGGTGTATAGTGTTACATAGTCTAGAATATGGTGTATAGTGGTACACAGAATATGATTTATAGCGGTACATAGTATAGAATGTGGTGTAGAGCTGAATAGTGGTACATAGTATAGAATATGGTGTATAGTGGTACATAGTATAGAATATGATGTAGAGCTGTGTAGTGGTACATAGTATAGAATGTGGTGTATAGTGCTACATACTATAGAATATGGTGTATAGAGGTACTTAGTATAGAATGTGGTCTATAGTAGTATTAAGTATTGAATATAGTGTAGACCTGTACAGTTGTACATAGTATAGAATGTGGTATAGAGCTGTTTAGTGGTACATAGCATAGAATATAGTGTAGAGGTTTAAAGTGGTACATAGTATAGAATATGGTGTATAGTGGTAAATAGTATAGAATATGGTGTAGAGCTGTATAGTGGATCATAGTTTAGAATATGGTGTATAGTGGTATATACATAGTACAGAATATGGGGTAGAGCTGTATAGTTGTATATCGTATAGAATATGGTGTATAGTGGTACATTGTATAGAATATGGTTAATAGTGGTATATAGTATAGAATATGGTGTATAGAGGTAAATAGTATAGAATATGGTGTATAGTGGAACATAGTATAGAATGTGGTGAAGAGCTGTATAATGGTACATAGTATAGGATGTGGTGTATAGTGGTATATAGTATAGATTATGGTGTATAGAGGTACATAGTATAGAATATGGTGTATAGTAGTACATAGTAGAGAATGCGGTGTAGAGCTGTATAGTGGTACATAGTATAGAATGTGGTGTAGTGTTGTATAGTGCTACATAGTATAGTAAATAGTGTAGAGCTGTATTGTGGTACATAGTATAGAATATGGTGTATAGTGGTACATAGTATAGAATATGGTGTATAGTAGTACATAGTATAGAATATGGTGTAGAGCTGTATAGTGGTACATAGTATAGAATATGGTGTAGTGTTGTATAGTGGTACATAGTATAGAATATAGTGTAGAGCAGTATTGTGGTACATAGTATAGAATATGGTGTATAGTGGTACATAGTATAGAATATGGTGTATAGAGGTACATAGTATAGAAAATAGTGTATAGTGGTACATAGTATGGAATACGGTGTATAGTGGTACATAGTATAGAATATGGTGTAATGTGGTACATTGTATAGAATATTGTATATAGAGGTACAAAGTATAGAATATGGTATATAGTGGTACATAGTATAGAATATGGTGTATAGTGGTACAGAGTAAAGAAAATGGGGTAGAGCTGTATAGTTGTATATAGTATAGAATATGGTGTATAGTGGTACATTGTATATAATATGGTGTATAGAGGTACATAGTATAGAATGTGGTGTATAGTGGTACATAGTATAGAATATGGTTAAAAGTGGTACATAGTATTGAATATGGTGTATAGTGGTACATAGTAAAGAATATGGTGTAGAGCTGTATAGTGGTACATAGTACAGAAAATGGTGTAGAGCAGTATAGTGGTACATAGTTTAGAATATTGTGTAGAGCTGTTTTGTGGTACATAGTAGAGAATATGGTGTATAGTGGTACATAGTATAGAATATGGTTTATAGTGGTACATAGTATAGAATATGGTGTATAGAGGTACATAGTATAGAATATGGTGTATAGCGTTACATAGTATAGAATGTGGTGTATAGTGGTATATAGTATAGAATATGGTGTAAAGTGGTACATAGTATTGAATATGGTGTATAGTGGTACAAAGTAAAGAATATGGTGTAGAGCTGTATAGTGGTACATAGTTTAGAATATTGTGTAGAGCTGTTTTGTGGTACATAGTAGAGAATATGGTGTATAGTGGTACATAATATAGAATATGGTGTATAGAGGCACATAGTACAGAATATGGTGTGTATTGGTGAATAGTATATAAAATAGTGTATAATGGTACATAGTGGTACATAGTATAGAATGTGGTGTATAGTGGTATATGATGTAGAGCTGTATAGTGGTACATAGTATAGAATGTGGTGTATAGTAGTACATAGTATAGAATATGATGTAGAGCTGCATAGTGGTACATAGTATAGAATGTCGTGTAGAGCTGTACAGTGGTACATAGTATAGAATATGGTGTGTAGTGGTACATAGTATAGATTGTGGTGAATTGTTGTATAGTGGTACATAGTTTAGAATATGGTGTAAAGTGGTACATAGTATAGAATATGGTGTATAATGGTACATGGTATAGAATATGGTGTAGAACTGTATAGTGATACATAGTATAGAAAATGGTGTAGTGCTGTACAGTGGTACATAGTATAGAATATGGTGTATAGTTGTACATAGTATAGAATATGGTGTATTGTGGTACATAGTATAGAATATGGTTTATAGTGGTACATAGTATAGAATATGGTGTATAGAGGTACATAGTATAGAACATGGTGTATAGTGTTACATAGTATAGAATGTGGTGTATAGTGGTACATAGTATAGAATTTGGTGTAGAGCTGTATAGTGGTACATAGTATAAAATAATGTGTATAGAGGAACATAGCATAGAATTTGGTATAGAGCTGAATAGTGGTACATAGTATAGAATGTGGTGTATAGTGGTACATAGTATAGAAAGTGGTATAAAGCTGTATAATAGTACATAGTATAGAATATAGTGTATAGAGGCACATAGTATAGAATATGGTGTATAGTGGTACATAGTATACTATATGGTGTATAGAGGTACATAGTATAGAATATGGTGTATAGAGGTACATCGTCTAGAATATGGTGTATAGTATTACATAGAATGGAATATGGTGTATAGTGGTACATAGTATAGAATGTGGTGTAGAGCGGTATAGTGGTACATAGTATAGAATGTGGTGTATAGTGCTAAATACTATAGAATATTGTGTATAGAGGTACTTAGTATAGAATGTGGTCTATAGTAGTATATAGTATAGAATATGGTGTAGAGCTGTATAGTTGTACATAGTATAGAATGTGGTATAGAGCTGTATAGTGGTACATAACACAGAATATAGTGTAGAGGTTTATAGTGGTACATAGTATAGAATATGGTGTATAGTGGTAAATAGTATAGAATATGGTGTAGAGCTGTATAGTTGTTCATAGTATAGAATATGGTGTATAGTGGTATATACATAGTACAGAATATGGGGTAGAGCTGTATTGTGGTACATAGTATAGAATATGGTGTATAGTGGTACATAGTATAGAATATGGCGTATAGAGGTACATAGTATAGAAAATATTGTATAGTGGTACATAGTATGGAATACGGTGTATAGTGGTACATAGTATAGAATATGGTGTAATGTGGTACATTGTATAGAATATTGTATATAGAGGTACAAAGTATAGAATATGGTATATAGTGGTACATAGTATAGAATATGGTGTATAGTGGTACAGAGTAAAAAAAATGGGGTAGAGCTGTATAGTTGTATATAGTATAGAATATGGTGAATAGTGGTGCATTGTATAGAATATGGTGTATAGAGGTACATAGCATAGAATGTGGTGTATAGTGGTTCATAGTATAGAATACTGTGTACAGTGGTACATAGTATAGAATGTGGTGTATAGTGGTACATAGTGGTACATAGTATAGAATGTGGTGTAGTGGTACATAGTATAGAATGTGGTGTATTGTGGTATATGGTGTAGAGCTGTATAGTGGTACATAGTATAGAATGTGGTGTATAGTAGTACATAGTAGAGAATGCGGTGTAGAGCTGTATAGTGGTACATAGTATAGAATGTGGTGTAGTGTTGTATAGTGGTACATAGTATAGAAAATAGTGTAGAGCTGTATTGTGGTACATAGTATAGAATATGTTGTATAGTGGTACATAGTATAGAATATGGTGTATAGTAGTACATAGTATAGAATATGGTGTAGAGCTGTATAGTGGTACATAGTATAGAATATGGTGTAGTGTTGTATAGTGGTACATAGTATAGAATATAGTGTAGAGCAGTATTGTGGTACATAGTATAGAATATGGTGTATAGTGGTACATAGTATAGAATATGGTGTATAGAGGTACATAGTATAGAAAATAGTGTATAGTGGTACATAGTATGGAATACGGTGTATAGTGGTACATAGTATAGAATATGGTGTAATGTGGTACATTGTATAGACTATTGTATATAGAGGTACAAAGTATAGAATATGGTATATAGTGGTACATAGTATAGAATATGGTGTATAGTGGTACAGAGTAAAGAAAATGGGGTAGAGCTGTATAGTTGTATATAGTATAGAATATGGTGTATAGTGGTACATTGTATATAATATGGTGTATAGAGGTACATAGTATAGAATGTGGTGTATAGTGGTACATAGTATAGAATATGGTTTAAAGTGGTACATAGTATTGAATATGGTGTATAGTGGTACATAGTAAAGAATATGGTGTAGAGCTGTATAGTGGTACATAGTACAGAAAATGGTGTAGAGCAGTATAGTGGTACATAGTTTAGAATATTGTGTAGAGCTGTTTTGTGGTATATAGTAGAGAATATGGTGTATAGTGGTACATAGTATAGAATATGGTTTATAGTGGTACATAGTATAGAATATGGTGTATAGAGGTACATAGTATAGAATTTGGTGTATAGCGTTACATAGTATAGAATGTGGTGTATAGTGGTATATAGTATAGAATATGGTGTAAAGTGGTACATAGTATTGAATATGGTGTATAGTGGTACAAAGTAAAGAATATGGTGTAGAGCTGTATAGTGGTACATAGTTTAGAATATTGTGTAGAGCTGTTTTGTGGTACATAGTAGAGAATATGGTGTATAGTGGTACATAATATAGAATATGGTGTATAGAGGCACATAGTACAGAATATGGTGTGTATTGGTGAATAGTATATAAAATAGTGTATAATGGTACATAGTGGTACATAGTATAGAATGTGGTGTATAGTGGTATATGATGTAGAGCTGTATAGTGGTACATAGTATAGAATGTGGTGTATAGTAGTACATAGTATAGAATATGGTGTAGAGCTGCATAGTGGTACATAGTATAGAATGTCGTGTAGAGCTGTACAGTGGTACATAGTATAGAATATGGTGTGTAGTGGTACATAGTATAGATTGTGGTGAATTGCTGTATAGTGGTACATAGTTTAGAATATGGTGTAAAGTGGTACATAGTATAGAATATGGTGTATAATGGTACATGGTATAGAATATGGTGTAGAACTGTATAGTGATACATAGTATAGAAAATGGTGTAGTGCTGTACAGTGGTACATAGTATAGAATATGGTGTAGAGCTGTATTGTGGTACATAGTATAGAATATGGTGTATAGTGGTACATAGTATAGAATATGGTGTATAGTTGTACATAGTATAGAATATGGTGTATTGTGGTACATAGTATAGAATATGGTTTATAGTGGTACATAGTATAGAATATGGTGTATAGAGGTACATAGTATAGAATATGGTGTATAGCGTTACATAGTATAGAATGTGGTGTATAGTGGTACCTAGTATAGTATTTGGTGTAGAGCTGCATAGTGGTACATAGTATAAAATAACGTGTATAGAGGAACATAGCATAGAATTTGGTATAGAGCTGAATAGTGGTACATAGTATAGAATGTGGTGAATAGTGGTACATAGTATAGAAAGTGGTATAAAGCTGTATAATAGTACATAGTATAGAATATAGTGTATAGAGGCACATAGTATAGAATATGGTGTATAGTGGTACATAGTATATTATATGGTGTATAGAGGTACATAGTATAGAATATGGTGTATAGAGGTACATCGTCTAGAATATGGTGTATAGTATTACATAGTATGGAATATGGTGTATAGTGGTACATAGTATAGAATGTGGTGTAGAACGGTATAGTGGTACATAGTATAGAATGTGTTGTATAGTGCTAAATACTATAGAATATTGTGTATAGAGGTACTTAGTATAGAATGTGGTCTATAGTAGTATATAGTATAGAATATGGTGTAGAGCTGTATAGTTGTACATAGTATAGAATGTGGTATAGAACTTTATAGTGGTACATAACAGAATATAGTGTAGAGGTTTATAGTGGTACATAGTATAGAATATGGTGTATAGTGGTAAATAGTATAGAATATGGTGTAGAGCTGTATAGTGGTACATAGTATAGAATATGGTGTAGTGTTGTATAGTGGTACATAGTATAGAATATAGTGTAGAGCAGTATTGTGGTACATAGTATAGAATATGGTGTATAGTGGTACATAGTATAGAATATGGTGTATAGAGGTACATAGTATAGAAAATAGTGTATAGTGGTACATAGTATGGAATACGGTGTATAGTGGTACATAGTATAGAATATGGTGTAATGTGGTACATTGTATAGACTATTGTATATAGAGGTACAAAGTATAGAATATGGTATATAGTGGTACATAGTATAGAATATGGTGTATAGTGGTACAGAGTAAAGAAAATGGGGTAGAGCTGTATAGTTGTATATAGTATAGAATATGGTGTATAGTGGTACATTGTATATAATATGGTGTATAGAGGTACATAGTATAGAATGTGGTGTATAGTGGTACATAGTATAGAATATGGTTTAAAGTGGTACATAGTATTGAATATGGTGTATAGTGGTACATAGTAAAGAATATGGTGTAGAGCTGTATAGTGGTACATAGTACAGAAAATGGTGTAGAGCAGTATAGTGGTACATAGTTTAGAATATTGTGTAGAGCTGTTTTGTGGTATATAGTAGAGAATATGGTGTATAGTGGTACATAGTATAGAATATGGTTTATAGTGGTACATAGTATAGAATATGGTGTATAGAGGTACATAGTATAGAATTTGGTGTATAGCGTTACATAGTATAGAATGTGGTGTATAGTGGTATATAGTATAGAATATGGTGTAAAGTGGTACATAGTATTGAATATGGTGTATAGTGGTACAAAGTAAAGAATATGGTGTAGAGCTGTATAGTGGTACATAGTTTAGAATATTGTGTAGAGCTGTTTTGTGGTACATAGTAGAGAATATGGTGTATAGTGGTACATAATATAGAATATGGTGTATAGAGGCACATAGTACAGAATATGGTGTGTATTGGTGAATAGTATATAAAATAGTGTATAATGGTACATAGTGGTACATAGTATAGAATGTGGTGTATAGTGGTATATGATGTAGAGCTGTATAGTGGTACATAGTATAGAATGTGGTGTATAGTAGTACATAGTATAGAATATGGTGTAGAGCTGCATAGTGGTACATAGTATAGAATGTCGTGTAGAGCTGTACAGTGGTACATAGTATAGAATATGGTGTGTAGTGGTACATAGTATAGATTGTGGTGAATTGCTGTATAGTGGTACATAGTTTAGAATATGGTGTAAAGTGGTACATAGTATAGAATATGGTGTATAATGGTACATGGTATAGAATATGGTGTAGAACTGTATAGTGATACATAGTATAGAAAATGGTGTAGTGCTGTACAGTGGTACATAGTATAGAATATGGTGTAGAGCTGTATTGTGGTACATAGTATAGAATATGGTGTATAGTGGTACATAGTATAGAATATGGTGTATAGTTGTACATAGTATAGAATATGGTGTATTGTGGTACATAGTATAGAATATGGTTTATAGTGGTACATAGTATAGAATATGGTGTATAGAGGTACATAGTATAGAATATGGTGTATAGCGTTACATAGTATAGAATGTGGTGTATAGTGGTACCTAGTATAGTATTTGGTGTAGAGCTGCATAGTGGTACATAGTATAAAATAACGTGTATAGAGGAACATAGCATAGAATTTGGTATAGAGCTGAATAGTGGTACATAGTATAGAATGTGGTGAATAGTGGTACATAGTATAGAAAGTGGTATAAAGCTGTATAATAGTACATAGTATAGAATATAGTGTATAGAGGCACATAGTATAGAATATGGTGTATAGTGGTACATAGTATATTATATGGTGTATAGAGGTACATAGTATAGAATATGGTGTATAGAGGTACATCGTCTAGAATATGGTGTATAGTATTACATAGTATGGAATATGGTGTATAGTGGTACATAGTATAGAATGTGGTGTAGAACGGTATAGTGGTACATAGTATAGAATGTGTTGTATAGTGCTAAATACTATAGAATATTGTGTATAGAGGTACTTAGTATAGAATGTGGTCTATAGTAGTATATAGTATAGAATATGGTGTAGAGCTGTATAGTTGTACATAGTATAGAATGTGGTATAGAACTTTATAGTGGTACATAACAGAATATAGTGTAGAGGTTTATAGTGGTACATAGTATAGAATATGGTGTATAGTGGTAAATAGTATAGAATATGGTGTAGAGCTGTATAGTGGTTCATAGTATAGAATATGGTGTATAGTGGTATATACATAGTACAGAATATGGGGTAGAGCTGTATTGTGGTACATAGTATAGAATATGGTGTATAGTGGTACATAGTATAGAATATGGCATATAGAGGTACATAGTATAGAAAATATTGTATAGTGGTTCATAGTATAGAATACTGTGTACAGTGGTACATAGTATAGAATGTGGTGTATAGTGGTACATAGTGGTACATAGTATAGAATGTGGTGTAGTGGTACATAGTATAGAATGTGGTGTATAGTGGTATATGGTGTAGAGCTGTATAGTGGTACATAGTATAGAATGTGGTGTATAGTAGTACATAGTAGAGAATGCGGTGTAGAGCTGTATAGTGGTACATAGTATAGAGTGTGGTGTAGTGTTGTATAGTGG